>CAUYQG010247739.1:0-35522 GCA_963574415.1 Tarsius wallacei | reverse complement strand
CCTGTAATCCCGCGCCTTGGGAGGCTGAGGTGAGTGGATTGCCTGAGCCCGCGGGTTCGAGACCCACCTGGGCAACTTGGTGAGACCTCATCTCTACAATAAATCAAAAAATTAGCTGGATGTGGTGGCGCGTGCTTGTGTTCCAGCTACTTGGAAGGCTGAGGTGGAGGGATCGCCAGAGCCCAGCAGGTCGAGGCTGCGGTGGCCAGGAGCGGCCACTGCACTCCAGTCTGGGCAACAGAGTGAGACTCCAACTCAAAGTTGCTCAACAGACACATAGAGACTTCCACTAGAGCACAGACTCAAGGCATTTCTTGTGGTTTTTCATAATCTCTCATGTAAATTTGGTCAAGCATGATCAGATAGCCATTACAAAGGAGGTATTACACAGACAATTTGTACCTCTTTGCCTTTCTTCGGAGCTCCAGATTCCTATCAGCTGTCTATTTGACATTTCACTGAATACTTTAAAAGAACCCCAGGCCCAAATAGGTCTTTTCATTTCTATCAACATCTCCCTTCAACATGCCCTACACCTTGCCTCTAATTTCCTAATCTAGGCACCAACATTCATGTAATTACACTAAATGTATTTTGGAGTTATCCTTAACTCCTGTACATCTTTCCTTTCCCTGTGATTTGTACTGTTTTAAAATACAGTACAGCCAAACAAGGATGTCTGTGGGAAATGTAATCCGTGTGCCAACAGTATTCAATTCTGCCTTCAGTATTCAAAGATGCTGCTGATATTGGACATGGGCTCTTTTGAATAACAAAAATGTACTGACTTTATATGTATGGATGGGGGAAGGTGTTTACAGTCAACTGTGGTGAGGAGGGGAGAGGAAAGAAACCCTAGACTCCATTCTCTTACTTTTCCATGTAAAAATCATCCAAAATTGGCAAAATCAAGTTCACCAACAGGGTCCCTAAAATTTTCCTATTTATTTCCTAGACTCTGATTTTTCTTTTTTACTTTTCATTTAAATATTACAATACAAAAGACTTAGAATGCAAATATTGGGATGCAGTAACATGTCAGTCAATTAATCCATACATGTAAATGCTTTGCATCAGAGTGTTCTGTTTTTAATAGAATGAGGAAGCTGGACAGCACAAGGAAACTGACTGTTTGAAGAGGGGACTGGGTGGAAAATAGAGTGTGTGGACACGGAAACAATACATTCTTCATAGCTTTGCCTATCACAATCCCTGTGGATATGTAAAATTAAAGCTGAGAAGGAGTCTTTCGTCTTCCACAATTGTGAATATTCTCTTCTTTATCCAATAATCCCTATTCATTCATTTCCTTCACAATTACAAATGGGGTAACTAACATGCTGGGTGCCCCTAACACAGTAATAAAACATGCAGGCTGACTTCCAGGACCTGACCAGTGAACAGACAATGGCTGCAGGAGTTGGTGATTGCTTTGGTGCAAGGTGCTGAAGGCTGCCCATTGCCTCTGAAGAACACAGGGCACAACACACTCCCTTTTGTGTTTTCTTTCAGCTTGGCTAACTCTGAAAGAAAGAAGCCTTGACTTCACAAGTAATAAATTTTGGTGGAAGCAAAACTAAAGCTACTGACTTATAATGTGCCCTTTGTTCCCAGGTTAATGGGAAGCACCCTATTGGTTGGGTTCACCCAACAAGACAAGAATATTCCATTTGTGTGTATCTAAGAATATACCATTTGGTGTCTACATTACCATCTAGGCATTATGTGGATATTTCGGGCCATACAAGGAAATTATATGTTACGAAGAAAATGTGTTATCAATTTCAGATCATAATATTTATTAAAAAAAGAAATAATCAAGGCAAGTTGGAAACTGTTGTTGTACACATGATATTTGGCGTGTAAGATCTTGTTCTTACCTCATGAGCATTTCAGCTAAACTCTTTGCATCTGAGGAAAGAAAGTGAATGTTAGTACATAATAAACAACTCATTAACATTGACTCAGACATTTATGACAAATATTCTACAGTCAGATGACAACAGCTATTTTTAAATGTAATCATATACCCAGATTACTACTAATAATGTAGAGTTTCTTGGATTCCTTATTTCTAATACATAGGACTTTAAAAATATCTTTTATTTTTATTGCAAAAAGATACCATAACTATCCTATGACCATAAAATTCTCAGACATCTATTATAGGTTTTATTACAACCTATTTATCAGTCACTTCTAGAGCATCCAATTTCTTTTCAGTAGTCAGAAAATTAAAATTTTGAAAATAAGTCATTTATGCTATGCAAAACCACTCTTTTATAATCAAAATATCAGAATTAAAGAGCATGTAATACTGCAGGTCACTTACAAATGGCATTTTTATAAAACTCTTTTTAAGTCCCTCAAGTTGATCAGAGACTCTTGCAAATGATCACTGTTTCTGAAAATGTAGATGTTTATTTCAAGTTCAAAAATAAAAACATTTCTTTATTTTTTTTCTCTGAGTCCATTGTTTACTAAGACCTGGTTACCATTCCTGACAAAAAAATCTGTCTAAAAATGTTGTAGTTAAAAAAAAATTGTTTTTCCTTTTTTGGTGATGTTATTTTGAAATTCTCATTTCCCTTAAAATATAATTTATTCTTTTTACATATTTTGTCCTGGAAATAAAAGGAATGTTTTCTTTCTTATAACACAGAAACACCCTTTTTGTTTTATTTCATTGCTGTCTAAAAAGTCTTGATACGAAGTATATTGTTCAATGAACAGAACTTTCCAGAAATGGACTCTGCTGACTGTATGATTGACTCTGTAGTGAAGACATACATATGTCAGAGCATTTTCACCTCATTCTTTTGGGGGCTGACATTTAAATGTAGTCAGTTTTAGGCTGGGGAACAGCCTGCTATGTCTGAGGTGGATAGTCACAGAATGACCACCTGAAGTTGGCACCCATGAACTGAGCTTAGTTCTTCAAGTTAGCCAGTTCCCATGGGTAACCTCAAAATGGACCCTAGTTTGTGCACATATGGGTTCAGTGTCTGGGAAAGGAAACAGGTTCTGTCTACCCCACCCACATGGCAAAGCAAAGAAAGCAAAACAGCATTTGACTTCCCAGTTTATGTCTTTATATTCCTCTGCAAAGACAAAGTAAATATAATGAATTTCCTTTCCCAGAATGTTGTAATATATACAATGCTATATATATATATACATATATATATATATATATAGCAAGCAGAAGCTTGGGATTAATTTACTTCATGTAACAACCAAGCAGTGGCTAGTACAATACTCTAAAAAAAGGGTAAACATTGCAAGGAGTAAACATTTCACTTCAGCTCACACTTTGAAGGTTTCTGAGACTCAATTGCCTTCAGAATCGGCTGCTGCCCTCACTCTGCCCATTACAATTCCTTTTTCTGTTCTTGCTCAGTCATCAGTTTTCTCTCCTGTAATCTGTCCATGCCAATGTTTTAAGGAGTAGCCAAGTCCACAGTGAGACCACAGCTCTCCACAACTACTGACATGCCCTAGTGCAGACATCCCCAGGCTGTCATTAGCAGGCACCTTCTTTGTGGTCAAGCTCTTTACAGGCCCGAGTGCCCCATTACTGGGCCTTTCTCTTCCCTACACCTATAACTTTCTAACACTTCTCTTTGGGTCTTACCTACTATGTCTCCCTCAGATTTCACCTGAAATGCTGAGGGAAAAAAATGTATGAATGAAAATTCACCTCTTCTATGAGTTTCCCTTTGACTTCATTGAGAAACTGGAGTTTGGATGCACAGTTGGAATCAGAGTGTGTGTATGGAGCAGGCATGGGAGACAGATGAGCACACACTATGAATCTGGATTGTTCTGGTTACTATAGGACTGCTAGCCTAAGTCACCTTAATATCAGTCTCTGCTAGGAAATTATTGTGTCCATTTTAGAAATGAAGAAACTGAGACCCAGACACAGTCCGCTATTTGCTACATCCAAATGGGAATGCCCAATCGACATCTGTTGGCTCAAACTCTTTTTTCACCACTATCTTCGAGGATCTTCACACATAGAGTGAGATGGGAGTCATGTCCCCAAGGACACACAAAGGTGTAGATAGCTGATGCCAGCTGACTGAGGGAGGTGATCCAAGGAGAGCATTGTCTTAGGCCAGTTTAGTCTGAAAAGAGGCACAACACTGACCCCCACCTTAAAGGAGCTTGGTACCTGGGAGCTTAGACGTGAATGGGTGGTGAGCTCTATGCAGAGAGTTTGCCTGCACTGAAGTTATGAGTTGATTCAGGAAGTAATGAGTAGATCAGTTTGACTATTCAGAGAAATTACCAGGGTGGATGGGGATGGTCTAGACATTAAAGAGTGAAGGAGATGTGACTTTGTTTTCCTGGCCATGATCTGAAAGCTTTCACCTGGGCCATGGGGCTGGAGGAAGAAGGAAGACAGAGCTGGGTGCTGGGCAGGTGTAATGCCATGAACTAACATTCGTCAGGATGAGTGCTCAGAACAGGGAGTATGAGGACAGGGACTTTTTGACAGCTTTTAGTCCAAGTGAGAGGCTGTGAGGGTTGGATTAGGGTGTATGTGTGTGTGGGTGACATTATGCTATGAAGATAGAGGGACATCACAAGAATCAGAGAACTACCAGGTGTGGAGGGGATGGGAAGGGAGCTGTGGGGATCCAGATAAAGGGTGAGATTTGGGATCGCAAGGCTGGGTGTGTGATGACAAGTAAAAGAAATCCAAGTCTAAAGGGATATGGAAGCAGCGATTTGGTGAAAGCTGGTATCTGGTTTCCAAGGTGGAGGACATTAGGTGAAGCTGTCCAGAGGCAGATTTGGAATCAAGTTTTGGGGAGATGCCAGGGCTGGGATGGGGATCTGGGTGTTATTCATACCGGGAGAGTGTCAATAGAAGATGGTGAAATCTCATCTCGGACACTTGTTTAGGGGTGAGATGAGAATCTGGGACAAGTTTAGAAAAATATTTTAAAGTTATGGTCTTATAGAATCTTGAGAGCAATAAAGACTTTTCAAATCAGCCTCCTCATGATGTTGGAATCCCTTTCACAGTTTCTTAGACAGATGTGAAAATGTGCTGGGTCTCCACTGATCCAGAGATGGGTTCATTGGTCACTCCAGAGATGGGGCTGATGGTGTTGGTGCACACACCAAGTGTCCTTCCTCTCACTCCCAGTGCTGACCTGCCTTCCAAGTCTGTGCGTCTCTCTCACCTGGCATGTCACCTTCCTTCCTTCTTTTCCTTCTTCTTAGTCCAAACCTCATTGATTAGTCAGCCTCCTCCTTGCCCAACTCCAGTCCCTCAGCTCTCTAAGTGGTACCCACACTGCAAGAGGGGTGAAAATATGAAACCCGTCTGGGTGCATAACACCTGTGCTTTGACACGTCAAAGAGATGTCGCAGCTGTAGAACTCAGCAGCACAGAGTATGGCCTTCTGTGCTGGTCCACGCTGCCTTTTGACTCTGTAGTATCTCACTCATGACCTCCAACCCTCTCTCTGAGTTTCCTGAATTTGTCAATTTCTGCAAAGACCTCCACGACTTTGCTCTTGCAAGACCCTTCATTGTCCCCACCACCCCATGCAGATACAACTTGCTCTGTGTGCCTGCCTAGGCCCAGAAAGTGGGGAAGGTGGTTTGGTTCTCTGGACTTCCCTGGACCTCCGCACAACATCCAGTGCACAACATCCAGTACAGTCCTTCCTGGTTCACCCAATGACTGTCTATTTTCAGGTCATCTCTCTCTCTAGTAACCAACCCCCCTACCTGTCCCCGTCTTTATCTCCAGGCAGAGCCCAGGCCCTGGTAGACAGTGAAGCTACCTAAAATTTTCCCAAGGACACATTTAATCATGAGAAACATCTTCCTTCTCTTGTGACAAAATCCCTTGCTGTTGTTTCTACTTGTATACGATAAAGCACCTTCTGGAGCCTTTGCAAGTAATTCAGCTACTTCCATAGGACTGCCATTTTTCTTGCTTGGCCTCAGCTTTTGCTTTTCTGGGTTAACTCTAATTTTCCCAAATATGCCTCATATGGTAGGATTTCCAGACAATTCCCTACTTGGAACTCTCTTCTGCAAAAGACCTGTAATTTCTTATTTCTTTATTAAATGGGGCCGAGCACAGACACTCATAATTTTTGGTATTCTTTCCAGCACACTAGTGACGCACAATATTCATTAGATGTGTTACCAATGAATTTTTTATAACTTATATAGATGACTTCACAACTACCCCTATTAAATGGTATCTTCTTGGTTCCAGCCTTTTAAAATCTCTTAAAAGTTGGATTCTTCCCTCTAATACACTAGCTTTCCCACCAGGATGTGTGTTAAGATCAGATCGCCTGCCAATGTTTTCACTTACAGCCCGGCGTTCCCTTATCAATCAGCCTTGTCAAAATGCAAATGGGGTTTCTCCAGGGCTCTGGCGGTTCCTTTCATTTCTAAACTGCTCACAATACATCCTTTCTACAATCTAAAATGATTTATTCCAATTTAAAATGTCCAGAATCTACTGTTTTTGAAAATGGGCACAGAGTTGTTTGACTTAACAGTTTCTTTGATTGTGATGAGGTTACACCCCAATGAATCCATCATAAATTGGGTTACATCTCGATGAACCCATTATAACCTGAAAATATCATATCAAAAATACATTTAATACACCTGGTCTACTGAACAACATAGTTTAGCCTAGTGTGCCTTAATCATGCTGAGAGCACTTATATTAGCCTGCAGTTGGGCAAAATTATCTAACGCAAAGCTTACTTTATAATAAAGTTTTGAGCATCTCATGTAAGAGTATCATATCCCTAGCATGAGAAAAGATCAAAATTCAAAATTAGAAGTACAGTTGCTACCGAATATGTATAGCTTCTGCATCATTGTAAAGTAAATAATCTTAAGTTGAACTATAGCAAATCAGAGAATGTTGGTACAATCATTTCCTAACATCTCTAACTTGTCTTTGATTGTTTAGAGAATATGCAGAAAAACCTGGGCTTATGTCTGGAAAAATTTTGTTTAGAACCTTAAGGTGTTATCTTTGGAGTCTTGAGACGGGAACTCTGTGACACCTTCCCTAATCTTTCTAGTAGGAGAGTAGGGGGGTGATCTTTCTCTTCAGTCAAATAGCACAGCATGTATTGCTGTCTACGTGATGCTACTTACCATTTGGAACTTGTAAAATAGTTCTTTATCAACACTGTTTGCAAAAAGCAACATCTCCACCTGCCGTGTAATGACTAGTGCATAGTAGGTTTTTAAAAAATAAATCAATTTAAACTATCGGGGCTCTGATTATATTCTCAAACATCCTGAGTTTTTCCTCCCCCTCGTTCTCTCCCTATCTACATCTATCTATCTATCTGTCTATCTATCTATCTATCTATCTATCTATCTATCTATCTATCTATCATCTATTTCCTTCTTCTTTCTTTCTCTCTCTTTCCCTCCCTCCGTTCCTTCCTCCCTCTCTCTCTTCTTTCCTTTCTATTCCCCCTTTATTCCCTTCCCCCTTCCTCCTTCTCTTCTACCTTTTTATAACTATCAGTCCACATTTTCTAGTTTGCATCACACTTCTGGTATACATCCCAGCAAAGCAGTTGTTGAGCTCCTCTCCTCTCTACCTGCCATCTGTCAATATGAGAACATCATCTACAGCCTTGTTCTTCTTGCCTCAGCACAACTAAGCAGCCGTTGCATTGCCTGTCACATTTTTTTCACACATTTCAGATGAATCTGAGATTTAGACTTTGTGGCATCTTTCCTAAAGCCCTTTGCCACTCCTACGTATCCATCCTTGGCTCTGTGCTTCTCCCTTAATCTACTGGGCTAGAAAGTGATGGAGAAATGCCACCAAGGAGATCTAGTGACATTGAAAGGTGAAAGGAAGGAGTTTCAATAGACAGCATTTGCTAGCACTCTGAATTTTTCAAAGAGAGCTAACAATGATAGCTGAAAGGAAAATGTGGTGATCAGAAGGCAATTAATTGATCATCTGCCTTTAGAAGAGCAGTTTCATTTGACTGTTGGGGCTGGAACAGGACTGGAAGATTTGGGAGTGAATGGGCACATGTAGCTGCAGGCAAAATACTCTTTCAAGTGTCCAGTGGTTAAAAGAATTAGAGAGGACAGTAGGTTGAGACTACGCAAGCTGGAAGGACTATACATCATACATAGGAATATACATATATGTTAGCAATATGTATATATATATAAATATAATTAGAGGGAGGCTGAGGGTTAGTAAATATTGAGATAAAAAAATGAATAAAACAAGTTTTTTGATGGGCAAACATAAAATTATAAAGTAGTTATTGATACCATCTTAATGCATTTTCTTACTCCATGCTTAGCTGAAAAACCTTTCAGAGGTTACTTGATATTGGGGACTTAGCCTATTTCTTATTTGAATATTCTAAAGCCTACACAAGTTTTGTGGAAAGTGGAAAGATGACTGAAATAAGGATGATAATCTGGGCTCCTTTTCCAGTTCTGCTCCAACTCTCGTGTGATTTTGGACAAGTTCTCCAGATACAGAGCCTTTCTGGCCTTCAGTTTTCATGTGAGCAAAATGTGCTATAATAATGCCAAGTTCATACTCAATCTTTTTGCACAATTATTGAGAGATTATGGAAAAAGAAGAGGAGGGAAAAAAAAAGAAAGTGTTAGTACTCTGTAAATTGATACATGGTTCTATCAATTCCTGGGAAAGTGCACCTCCAGTTGGATTAGGGGCATGACAGCTTTGTCTTGCCCAATTCCTGTGTATGTGGACTATTGCTTGTATCCTGAGCTTGCACACTGGAGGGGCACAGCCACGAGGTGGTGCAAGCCACAGCATAGCACGGAAGCATGCCCACCAGGGCCTCAAGCGCTACAGCTGTGCAAGGTTAAAAAGAGCTGGAATTGCCTCATATTTTGCACACCCAAATATTGTTTTAAACAAGTGAAAAACTCAGGCTGGGAGTCAGACTGGCTCATATCTGTATTCCTAGCACTTTGGGAGGCCAAGGCAAGAGGATTTTTTGAGCCCAGGAGTTTGAGGTCCATGGGCAACATAGGGAGACCTTGTCTCTACAAAAAAATAAAAATAAAAATCAGCTGGGCATGGTGGTGCGTGTTTGTAGTCCCAGCTACCTACTTGGGAGGCTCAGGCTGGAGGATCACCTGAGTCAAGGAGGTCGAGGCTGCAGCGAACCACTGTACTCTAACCTGGGTGTATGTTTTCATGTTGGGAATTCTAGTTAAGTAAAATGAAAGATGCTCAGATTAATACCTCTATTGGGCAGTCACTTACACACACTTAAAAAAATAAAAACCATCTTAGGGGTAGCACAAATTGGACCTTGCTTTGCCATCCATCAAAAGTTTTTATTAGCAGACTCCCCCTCAACCGTCCATGCTCTTCTGCCAACCTGAAATAGATCTCATAAAGTAGCTATTTTCATAAGGACTATAAAACTGCATTTAGGTTTTTACAAGATCCCAAATAGGACTTCCAGTCATCAGCGTGCTCAAATGAAAGTTGATTCAAAAACCATGGCAAAATGTATATTCAAAAAAGAAAGCCACATATATTTGTAATCCAAGAAAACTGCAAATACAAATATGGACAAAATAGAACACCCAGACCCGAGGCACAGCTGCAGGTCCAGGGCTGACACCCACGATTCAGCCCTGACTACCCACTCCCTGGCCCAGCTCTGCTGGCTGCCCTTGACTAGCCCTCACCCACTCACAGATACAGAAATCCTTTTCTACTTAGTTCTGCTGTTACAAGGTTGATGTTTTGAAGAGATAATTTTATTAAGAAACCAGGGTGGAAAAAGGAAGTGAGAGAGATGAGAGAGAGAGAGAGAGATTGAGGGAAGGAGGGAAGGAGGGAGGGAGGAAGGGGAAGAAGAAGAGGAAGGAGAAGGAGGAGTAGGGGGAGAGAGGGAGGAGGGAGGAGGGGAGGGAAAAAAGTAAGGGAGGGAAGGAGAGAGGGAGGGAGGAAGGAAAGGAAGGAGGGAGGCGGAGGAAGGGAGGGAGGGAGGGGAGAAGGAAGGAAGGAAGGAAGGAAGGAAGGAAGGAAGGAAGGAAGGAAGGAGGAAAGGAAGGAAGGAAGGAAACCCAAAGCATGGAACTAAACACATTCAAGGTACAGCCTTCTAATATGATCTTAACCACAATTTTAACACTTATTAGATTGGTGATGAAACCTCTAGGGTGCATATTTCCTGTTTCTTAACTAACAAATAATGTGGGCTTTCTGTGGGAGTCCTATGCATTAGTGCTAGGACATCTTTATTTACTTTAAGTTTACCTCAAGTTTAAGCATCATTAGCTCCTGGATGTGCCTCCCTTCTTTAGTCTAGTATAATTTGTTACTTCTTGCTTTTACCAATGAGGAGAGCTTGGCTCATTTGCAGAGCAGATAAACGGCCTGTTAGAACTCAGAAAATGATGACTTTTCACAACTCACGCCTTAAACTGTGCCATGTAGAGTCATGGGCCCAGATTTTCTCTGGGAGTAGTCTTCTGGAATTGATCTGTTTGTGTAACAATTCATTTTAAAGCTTGTTTAAAATAATAAACACATTTTCTTTCAAGGGAAGAAGGGCATTTGCCATAGATGCACGATTAAATTTTGTATCACTCATTGATTTTATCTTTAGCTTATTTTAAGTTTTGTATATTGGGGTTGGCACTGCCAATTAATTCATGCTGACTGTTGCTGACAGAAACCTGCCCTTTTGGGGTAAATCCATACTAAAGAAGGAAGCTTTTAGAAATATTGGAGTTGATCAGTTGACGTGGGTTCACATTTTTATAAGATTGGGGCTGCTGGGATCTCAGGCCCAGCCAGCGACTCACTCTATAACCTTGCACTTCAAAGGATCCAGACGTTCGGGGGAAATCAGGACATCATTAAAAGCAAAACGTGGCTTCTGAACTCCTGGATAAGGTTATAGATTTAAAAAAAAAACTGTAGCACTCGCAGGCAATTTAGAGTTTAGAAGGTTGCTATGCTCTAAAATTAGTACTCAGGAAGGGAGAATATAGGTTGGCTAAACTGCTTGAGTCCTATTTTCTTTCTTTTTAAAATAATTTACATAAAAGAACATTATATTGTATTCATCTAACTAGGTTGCTTGTCTATATAGTAAAACACACTCTGCTCCATAAACTCTATAAACATTTTGGTTTCCAGAAATTGAACAATTCAACCAATCAAACAAGGTCAAACCATATGAAGTTGGTCTTATATAATCACTCTAAAAACATCCAGTAGAGGCCCCTATTATATTTCTCTATAATTCAAATTTTCTTTTTGCCATTTTTGATCCTGACAGATAATTTCTCAGGCAACATTGACATATTACTAGAAATGCTGTACTTACTTGGAACAATTAAAATATTGTGTGAAACAATTCTCCCTGCAGAATCTGTAACTATATTTGAACTTAAACTCACACAGTCACAGAAGCTGTGCCTTATGTGGGTCAGGCTGTAAATGGGTAATTTTACTAATGAACTCTGGGTGTTAAATAGATAGACACCTATCACTTTAAACTCTGTGGCTGCAGTTTTTCTCTATGAGTGAGTTGAAAATATTTTATGTCATTAAGGAATATTCAGAGCCCTGCAGGGCTGAAATGCTGAGATCTTTCTGGGGCAAGTCCCGACCTTTCATGAATTCTCCTTTACAACCTGCACTGCTGACTTTTTCCTTTTATGGTAGCACTTCACACAGTCTCAGAGAAATGAGTCTGCCCCTTATAAGCCTCTACCCACTGCCACTACAGTGTCACCTTCTGTAACTTTTGGACAGGGTCTTAGAAATCTGTTTCTTTCTAGGACCTAGCCAAACTCTTGCTATCAGTTAGAAATGGCTAATAAGCAAATGTTATCACTGTTGTTTTTAGTTATTTTTTCTTTTCTTTTCTTCTTAATGCTACATCTGGCACCTGGCAGATAATCTACAATTGTTGAATTGAATCTATTTTAGCACATTAAAACTTGCCACAGGAAGTGATATGAATTGAGTACCCAATCCTATGCATTTTTGCTACTCTCTTTTTAGATTCTTGATTCCAGAAATCTTTATGAAGCACATATAAAATGTAAGACTGCAAATACCTTTGTACCATGGTGAGCTACTTTTCTGGAATTCTTTCCTTTAACATCTCTCATGAGTACATCGTCTTTGCCACAGCACTGATTTTCTACTGACTGAAACCTTTTTGTTGGCTCTATCTTTTCTCCCGCACAAAGAAAACAAAACTGTTTCTGAGGAATAAAAAGCCATGCTCTCTGATGTGATGTATTGCTTTCTTAACCAAGCCCAACTGCAAAACTAACATCTAGGAGTAGAGATGCCAACAATAAAATTGTCACTCCCAGGATGTTTTCTGGACACAGCCCTTGTTAAGCAGTAACTAAATTACAAGAAACTATTAAGAATAAAAATAAAGGATGCACGGGTCTTCCATTAGTCTAACAAAGGCATCAGTAGGAGTCTGCAGCATCTTTGACTAGAAGTGCTTTTGGCAAGGGAAAGCAAAGTTGGGGTGCTCATGTTAGAAGGTGAATGGGAAAAAATAAAGCAATAGCTGAGAAGAATGGAGCCAGCAATGGGAGCCAGGGAGAAAAAAAAAAGAAAAGAAAAGAGAAAAGAAAAGGCAATTTGGCAGAGGGTAGCTGTAGGGATGATTGCCTAGATGCTTAACCCATTTGCTGCCAAGCTCTTATGGTAAAATAGAAGTCGTAAAGAAGAAACTTTTACTGTTGGTGTTAAGAAATGTTGTACGGATAATCTACAGCCTTCTAAATGCAACTAGTTAGGCATAGCTGTCTAACCATAACAAAGATAGAACTAAGGAGAAACCTTCCTGAGTCCTTCATCTCTGACCAGTCAGGGTATTTAACCAAGCCACTTTTTTGGTAAAATGGCATATAAAAGTGTTTTCATTTTAATATCAGTGCCGTGTATTATGAGTAGAATAAATGTTATTAGTATTTCAATAGCAATTGCCTTAAATCTAGGCTATTGGATTCCGCTGTCTGTGAACGAGGGTTATGAAAGCATTCATCTTTTTTGTGTTTTAGTAATGGACACTTATGAACAGAATTCAACATGGTCCACTTTATACTGAACTTCCCAACTCATTGGGTAGTGTTGTATTTTTGTAGTACTATTTTATTTAGCACTAAGGTAGCTGTACTTTTTCTCTCCACCTGGGGATTAGCTGTTCCTCTTTTGTACTTATGTAGGATTTGTTTGAAGTCCAACTTCAGCATGCATGACATTTATTTATTTGTTCTTTTATTGGTAGCTGTTTACGGGCCTACCCTCTACATTAAACCTAGAGTTCAAAAGTGCTTTTTTAAATCTTTGTATATTAAGCACTTAGGATAGGCTTAGGTTATAGTATTCACTCAAGTAATGTCTGCAAAATTAATAGATAATCGGTTAACATGATTGAGGAAAAACATTTCAATGAGATTAATGATTCATCTGAATTATTGAGCTGCAGGGGATTTAAATGAAGAAATATTAATTATAATGTACAGATAGAGTGCAATGTACCTCAAGTATTGTAATTGTTGGCAGAGTGAAAGCAAATTAATAGGAAAATGTGCGAGAATCTCATAAAGAGGAGTGCTTTAGATAAGCAAAGACAGGAGAAAATATCAGCATGTTCCCTGCTCTAACTGGATTATGGTCAAGTAAAGTGTTTACTGAAGAGGTCATGTTTTCTAAACATCAGTGAAGTTTGGAGACATCAAGGATACCTTCTGGGGGGACTGTTTCCACACTTGTTTTTTGAATATAACTCTAAAGCATATATAGGATGCTGTATAACAACACTTTATTCTACGCTGATATTAAAAATACAAATACCTTGTATAACCAAGCACTTAGAAAAGGGCTTGGTTAAATGCTCTGACCCATAAAGGGCAAAGGGCTAGGAAACACGTCTCTTGCCCAGTTATGTGTTTGAAAGAACTCCTTGTCCTCACATTGCAGAGCAAGGGCAAGTAAGGGCTGTTGACCAGAGGCTCAGAATAGCCTCATCCCACAGTACGACACAGAGCCGGACATTATAATCATGGTGTCTGTTAACAATGGCTGTCATCTGGCCTGGATTCTCCATCTTCCATTATTTTTTTCTTAGTTAGAGTGAAATTCTCACACTGGGCTTCAGCTCAAATTTCTAATTTGGGAAAGCATGTGTAGTCTGCCTCACAATGCTTCACCAGTAACATAAGCCCTCAATTTCCGCTTCCAGTCAATAAAATAATCCTCATTCCCAGAGCAGATCCGATGGGTCTTTTCAGAGAAAGCCATAATTGGTGGCTTTGTTGGAGCCACCAAAAATTAAAGAGAGTAGGGTTGAAAAACCCATGAGAAATTAATTCTTTTTGGCCTACTGACAGCTAGAATTTAGGGACATGCAAGAGGCTGGTTTTCACTGGATTTCTGACGGACTAAGATAGGAATATTCTTATTGCTCTTCTCCTAAGGCTGAAGGGATGTCAGAGAACCAGACAGTTGGAAGACTTGGCTCAGAGAAAGAAGAGTCATCCCCCTTTGGAGTTTTCTCCCTGGCTGACATTCCGCCCCAGGGTTGCAGAGCAACAGGGGGCACGCGAGGATGGACAGTCAGGCCTTGACCTACCTCTCAGCCTCTTCAGCCTCTGCTCCCGCCTCCTTCTCCGCACGACCAACAGGAGCACGAACAGCAGCAAGACTCCCACCAAGATACAGGAGATGGTCACCAACATCTTGAGCCCTTCGTTGGTTGTCAGCCCTTCTTCACTTTGGACAACTGACTTAATGAGTGGAGGAATTGTACCTGAAAGCAGGGCCACGATGTTAGATGGCTATTAATGAAGACGGCATGGTGGAATTTTTAGGGATGACGGGTTACAAAAATCGCGCTGAGTGATCCAAGGGTGTTGGAAGATGTTGAGGAATGAGAGGAACTCTTTCTCTACGTCCCTGCTAATTTATCTTCTTGTTCATTCCCCCTTCCTCTGCCCAAACTTCCAACCTACTCTAGCACATCTTTGAAAGGCACTTCATTTTACAATGTACTGCTGGGTGCAGGTACTTGAAAGTATAATGCCCAAGCTTGTGCTTACAAAAGCCACATACATTTACTCGAGATTAAGTATCCCATTGGCTGTTACCCATAAGACAATTGATAGAAACTAAAAATTGCACATCAAAGAACAAACAATAAACTTGGCGAGTGGGTAGATAAGAGTTTGCAGGGAAACTGTGGCAGATACACTGGCTTAAAGAAGCTCAAACCCCTTTTTTATTTGCTTTTTTACTTGCTTTTTATCACAGACTTAAGACCAAATCTACTTTAAAAACTTCCATTTTAGGGTAGAAGAGTGACAGACAACTTTTCAACGGAGACCCATCTAGGGCTTTAAAGCAGCCTACTTATTGACTAGGCATTGTTCAACAGTGTGATGGAATTCAGATTATTTAGAGTTACAAAAAAAATTGAAGTAAAATGAACCCTGAGCTATTTTAAACGGCCTTCTATCCAGACGCTGAGTGCAATGGATACAGAGATTTAAACACAGACGTCCACTTTTTATGAGGCATGTATTTTGCCATTCTTTATTATGTAAGATGCTTATCCTACTGTACTTTCCATGTAAAACAAGGGCCAAAAAGTCAGTGCTCTAGGAAGAAGAATGCGAAAATAATATCATTTCCCCCTAAGCAAAAATGGTCTGTATCCTTCATTTAGCAAGTAGAGCAGGGATAATAGAACCCCAGTCCCCTATGATTTCTGCTAAAGACAAGAAGAGTGTTCTTCCAACCTTACGGTGTTTTTTGCTAGAAACCCAAGCCTCTAAATGCTCAGAAACCCAGGTAGGAGGCACTTAAGCGGTGCCTGTAAGGATGGGTCAGAAAAACCAAGACAACACAAGGATGGGTGAAAACCTTTGGCCAGGAAAATGACAGAAAAAGGAGTCAGATCAAGAAATGGAAGATTCCAAAAGTTGGGTGGTATGAATGTAGGCTAATTGTCAATATTTGCTTTTTTCCCCCCAAAATGAAATAAAATTCTTTTGGCAGAATATGAGAAAAGAGATATTAAGGCTATCTATCCACAAGATTGCTTCAAAGAAATCTGTAATCTCTTTCAAGGAAAATATAAATATGTATTCTTATTTCTTAATGTGTTAAAGTCATTTCAGGTTTCAGAAATTTAAATGTGGCTCACAAGACTTTTTCATAATTTGAGATTCCGGATAGGGTGTGAAAATTATATAATTCTTTAGAAGGCAAACATTTAAAATCTGCAGAATGCTTTTCAAGTCAAAATCACAGTTTCAAATTCTATACATGAGTAGTTTCTAATTAAATTATTAGCTGTGTGCATATCACCAGTGTATACATTTAAGCTGAGTGCTCTGGCATCTGCTTGTACTACTGTGGGACAGAGTGTGAATACTGCAAGGCAATTATCTAAAGTTAGAAATATACTTACTACCCAAATGTGTACTTGTTAACAGAAGATTTTGGTGAATCCTTAAATGCCAGGTAAAGTGTCTGGTAAGTGTCAAAGTTCTTTATTTTGTAAGAGTAAAGAATTAAACCACATTGAGGGGAGTGAGGGAAATCAAGTCAGAAGTGCTCCTCTGCCTGAGAGTGATGCTTTATGATGAGAATACCTGTGAATGAAGTCACTCATAACTAAGGGCTAAAAAAAATTAAAGAGATCATCCTGTGCCCATGAAAAGCATCAGTCCTGGAGGAGAAGTGTTGCTGTCCAGGAGTGCATAGGCTGTTCCAGGGATGTGGGACAGAGCTGCTGCAGAAGCCAGGGCTCCAGGCTGGTGTATCCAATACCAGAAGGGCTTCCAGCTCAGGGCCTTTCTACAGCCCCATGCAGCCTGTAAGTGCTGAGAGGGGCCTGAACTCTGATGAAGGGCTTTGTTCAGAAATGGCCCCTGGACAGGAGATTTGGGCATGGTTTTACACCTTATGACAGAGCAGGAAGAGTCAGCTCTGGGCCACCCAGGACAGTCAAGGAAAAATTGGTCAAAGGAGGATTCCAGACAGCGTCACCTTATGAGCTCCTTTTGGTCATTTCTGAAGATCCTTAGATTCGGAGCCACATTGTTTCTTAGGGTAGTATAAACCGTGCTCACAGGAGGTTCCTGCTGGCGTTTTAATAAAGCAAGATCCCAAAGGCACACAGCAGAAGAGGAATCACCTCCTTAGCCTGACTAGTGGTAGATAAATAAATTGGATAATTCATTCAACACAAGCCCAGCCTGATCAGCAGGGAATGGGCAGAAAGCTCTGAGGGGAGCTACACTGGGATTCCAAAACCCTGATGAATTGCTGCAGGTTTTACCCTGTGATTAGAGAACCTAATTCAATCCCTGCTGCTCCATGAGCGAAAATCACTGCCAGGCTGCAGAAATCAGCATTCACATGCTGCTACTGAGACTTTCTTAAGTTCCCACACTAAACAGCAGTCAAGGACACACTCCTTTTCAGTTTTATTGGACTGGGCATTTGTTTAGCTAACAAAAAATGGCCCTTAGACCAGAAAAAAAGGATAAAATTTTAAATCATTTATTTTTGGTCAACTGAATGTCAAGAGACACATCACCCAGTTTTCAGAAAGTTTGTACAAGCTTCAAGTATGTGTGTGTGGTGTGTGCAAGTGGATGCTGATATTCTATTATTATTTTATAATTTTTTAAAAAATAATAATAAATATTATTATTTTATATTCCTTCAGTGCCCCCTGCTTCTTCCCAGAGACTAACAGAAGCCCCTTTACCATGGAAAGTTGTTTTACACATGCAGTTTAAAGGCTTAATGAGTGCATAAAAGAAAGTTGTTATGAAAATTGGTATGAGGTAGGGAAAGGGGTGGGAGACAACAGAAGCAATGTTAGCGCACAGTCATGGACAAAGACACAGAACCATGTGGCAAAGAATCCTTCAGCCCTGACAGCAATCATTCCTGTACCAAGACTCCCCAGTGAGACTCCCCTGGACCCTCGGTCCCCCATTTCTGGGCACACAGTGATGATCATCTGGGGACAGTGAACTAGGGAGCCCCATAGAGAGTTGATTGAATGTCCCCAGAGCCTAAGGGGCTCTGTGGGCATTAGTCACACGGTGGTAAGGATGAATGTTCGATGGGACGGGGACAGGGCACACATGCATAACCCCTGAGACATCCACAGGAGGGCCACAGA
Organism: Tarsius wallacei; assembly: GCA_963574415.1. Lineage (NCBI taxonomy): Eukaryota > Metazoa > Chordata > Mammalia > Primates > Tarsiidae > Tarsius > Tarsius wallacei. Next base: position 17,295 of record CAUYQG010247739.1, on the reverse strand, counting down.
GTCAGCCAGCTTACTGCCATCGTAGTTCAGGGTGGCGAAGTTGGCCTGTTTCTCCGCACAGCCGGCACTGTTGCACACCCGCATCTGCAGCTCATACCAGGTGGCCTCCTGCAGGTCATACAGAATGTAGGACTTGGAAAGAGAGGTCCGCTGTGCTGTGGTCCAGACGGTGGTCCCAAAGGGCCTGTACTCCAGTGTGAAGGAAGTGATGGGACAGCCACCATCGTTCCAGCCAATGAGGTTCAGTCTCACACGCGTGGTGTTGATGCTGGCGAACAGCTCTTGCTCCTTTGAGAACTGGGGCTCTGCAGGAGAATGCACATGGAGGTCAGTCCATACATTACATGCAGGAAAGCCATCAACGTCTCCACACATTTTTCCATCTGGGCCAGGAGCTCAGTTCAAGTTTGGGTCGAAGACCTCTTACCACTTGTCTGCTATTAATAGAGACTTAATGGACCAATGGGCTTTCTCCAACCATAATAACCTGGGTGTGAGAGGGAAAATTGTTTGAGTGGAGGTTATTTTTGTGTATCTTAGAGTTTCCCCAAGGAAAACATTATTTTCACATAAAGGGTTCTTTCTGGGGTTTGCATGCTGTGGGGTGCTGGGCTGACTTGTTTCCATTCTTACTGGGATGGACCTGACTCAAGAGAAGACAGAGTTGAATTTGGGAAGTATCAACAGGTGTTCTTCAATTTCCAAACATGTGGGCCTGGAGTCAGGGACCTAAGGGATATATTTCTGCATAAATCAATCACTTATCATTTGAAGCCCTATCACTGGTTATCCAAAAACTCAGGCACCAGACCCAAATAACACTCTTGCCATCTCATCTCTCCCTCTCCTGCTGATAACATTCAGATATGAGGGAAAGATGAAAAGACCTTCTCTTTACCTCCTTACTGCACTCACAGACAGCTACATCCCTCCCTCTTTCTGGCATTCATGGATCAAAAATTTCTCCTCTAGATACTATTACCCTGGGGTTCATGTCCTTGAAGGTCCACATTTTAGATTTAAAAACCTAACTCACATGAAAGTGTTAACAATTTACCTCATCACTTCTTCCCTGAAAAGTGGGAACTCTGAGGCAATGTAAAAATTATAGGAAGATAGGGCAAGGAATTTTCAAATGACAATCTTCTTTTTAAATACAGAAGAAATAATAATAAAAAAGAGGAATGCCCTTCTTCCTCATTACACTGTGACAATGCCAAACCCATTTTAGGAATAACAAAGTTTAAATACATAAACAAGAAATATAATTAATCCTTTATTATTCCAACTGCCCCTCTTGCTGGAAAACAGAGGGTACCTAGAAACAAAAAGAAGGCATATTCACCTTTTCCTAATGTCTTTGCTTCTATGATTTCACTTATGCGCCCTGGTCCCACTCCATTTTGGGCAGTAAGAGTAAACTTATACCAAGTTCCACATTTCAGATTTTCCAAGCGGTAAGAACGTTCGCTCGGGCTGATTGGAAAACTCCCCCACTGCTCACTGTTGTCCTCAGAGTACTGCAGTATGTATCCTGCAGAGAAGGAAGAAGACTCAAATGAGCATGGTTTGCTTCCCACTGGAAGTGGACTGACATTTGCATTTTGTATGGGTAATAGAATGAGAGTTCTTCGGAATTCTGAAGAATGTCTTCAGAAGGGAACACTTTAACTCTTCCCAATTCCAGGAAATTTAACTCAGCCTAGGGGAAGTGCCATGATGTATTCATTAGTGGTCACACAAGCCATTATTACTATGGTAATATTGCTGGATAGTGTGGTAAACATAAAGTCACTTTTCTGCTTATTCCCTTCTAAAAGACATATTGGACAACACAGAATAAGTGCTAAATCGCTAAATATACGTCCTTTGGATCACACAAGGGAATACCCCAAAGTACCTGGAATTTATTTATAAAAAATTATGTATTTATTCTTACATGTTTAAACTTCAATCATCTTTAAGGGTCTCTCTATTTGAGGCAATACAGCTTTTTCCACCACTTAAAACAGTTTTTAAACTCATCAATTTTGATAACTTTTAGTGCTTCTGTCTGTTTTTTGTTTCACCTCTTTCATGTTGGAAAAAAAGTTTCTCTCTGAGGACTTTTTCATCCAGAGAAACAAAAAAAAGTAATTCAGGGTAAGATCGAGTAAATAAAGAGGGTGGGGCATGGGGGTCATACCACTTTTGGTCAAAAACTGCTGAAAACTCAGCACGTATGGGCAGGTGCATACATAAGTCACTCATTATGAAATGGGCAAATACACAGAGAGAATCTCCAAAAAAAAAAAAAAATTCACTGAAGCTGAACACAGCCTCTCATAACAATACTAGCTGATATACTGATGCTGATGGGTTCACAAAACACTTACCTAGAGGGAGAAGTCTGAAATACAAGGAGGCTGCCCACCAAAAAGATAATTCCAGTTTTTTTGTGAGGTCACCCTCATAGGTGCCTGAATCCTTGGGCTTGGTCATAGGCTGAAGCTGAGTTGTTTTTGAGAGAATCAAAGCTCTGGGAAAGGGATATTTTATCTGTGGAATCTTCTCAACCACCCCCTTACCTATACTCCTGATCTCCCAGTTCACAGACACTAGGGAAACTGGCTTCAAGTCCTGCAGGAATCTCAATATCTTGATGGTAACCAGGCTTCTCCTTAGTTTTAAAAACTCCCCTAGCAATTCACTTCTCCACAAGACCACTACTATCTCTACTTTTGCAACTACTTACAACTATCCATGTCTTGAGAACTCATTACCTGCCAAGCATGGTCCTAAGTCCTTTGCTTACATTACTCCATGCAGCCCTCAGGAATAGTGATTACTATTACTGAGATCCAGAGAGGTTACGTGATGAGTCTCAAGTTCTGTAAGGAAGATTCAAGTTCCGCCCTGCAGTCGGCCTAAAGTTCAGGCTCTCCACCCCGTGACCACTGAAACATTCTTCATCCCTACTATCTGAAGCCACAGTCCTGTAGCAAACATGTCCTCTCTACTCTGACTTGCCTGCCTGGCCCATGGTGTTTTGGCACCAATGGGCTGTTATCGTCTGTCCTGTCCTACAGAGTACCATTTCCTGTCCTCCACATTGCAGTGTCTCCTAACTAGAAATGGGCAGCATTGAGTGTTTTTTAAAACCCTCACATGGAGATTATTCGTCTCTGATTCCCCCTTCTGTGGTCACAGTCAGTATCTTCCCCACTTTTTTCATCCCTCCCTGTCACCGGCCCTCTATAGCCATGAGGGCCCTCCTCCTTCCTGAGTGTTTTTTCTCCATCATGTTGCTCACCTGAGCTCCTCAAAGCTCCTTCAATAACTGACAACTAATATCTATGCATACTATGCTCCCACTGCCATGTCCTGACCTCCACTCCAGCTGCCCTACATGTCATGGAGATTGAACTTTCCTCCCATTTTTCACCATCTAAGGCACTTATAAAAGCTCCTCTAACATTTGGCAATGAGCTGACATGGTTCTCTGTTTCTTTCTACCATCCTCGGTGACATTGGCTTCCATCAGTGTGGGGCACACCAGACTTAAGACACTCCCCAGTGCCAAGGGCTTTGGCAATTACTTGTATTTCAGGGCTGTCTTGGTTATGTTTTTCTTGGAAACTCTATGCCACTAAAATCGCCTTTATCTTTAAGAACTTGAGCTCTGACACTCTTTTTGTACTGCCTCCCCCATGCTTTCATATTTGCACAGTCCAAATTTCATCTCATTGAGTCTAGGGTCCCTTGAGCCCTTCCTTACATACCTTATTTTATTTTATTTTTTCTGTAAGAAGGCTGTCTAACCAGCCTAGAACCTTTGGTAGACCACTCCAACAAGGAGCCTTGTTTCCCTAATTCTTAAGACTTCTAGCCACCAATTTAGCCAGTCACCAATTTTGGCAGCCTGTGATCCACTTTTCTTCCCAACTGTCCAGCATCATGTAAGAAAGTTCTTAAACTGTGGTAATTGTGACCACGACAATATGTGCTATGTATCTGCAGCTGAGTCCTCACTGCTGCTTGGCAATGACTTTGTTAATCTATTGATGACTCCCTATGTATTTCACAAGGCAGCTACTACAAATCTATCCATGCTACTCAAACCCATAAGCACATCCTCACCCCTAGTCGTCCAATTATTTTTTAAAAAATAATCTCACATTTTTCTTTCTTAAAAAAAAAAAGAAGAAAAAGGAAGATACTCCCTTCACCCAGTAGAGAGTTAATACATTTTTAACAACTGGATCTTGAAGGAAACAAAACAAAACAAAACAAAACAAAAAACTGATTTTAAGCATTTCTGTTTTCTGTGGTATTTGAGTGTTTCCAGCATGGCTACAGTCACTGAGTGCAAAGCTTGGAAGATATGGGATAATTGCTCTCAGAAGGCAGAAGGAGATACTTTAGCACACCACTGGCTTCACCCTGCAGTATCCTTGATTTCCAGATGCCTTCTCATCCTTCCTCCTCTATCAGAAGAAAGAACGTTCTCTGCCTTCGGAAATATAAGACTTCATCCTCTCTCCCTGGCTCTGAGACCTCTTTTGTCTCTCAGCCCCGTTTTCCAATGCTTCTTCTATCGCTTCCTCTTATTAATTCCCTTTTCTTGTTTCAAGCATGGGTCAGAATGATGCCTCCCAACTCCACTTACACTAGAATGATCATACTATCTCATTTCTTCAGTATAAGACTCATTTATACGTTTCCACTGTGAACTAATTGCAAAGACTGTGCAAATTAGATTGTTTCCCATCTACATCCTAGATCCTCTGTTGTTACTTTAAAAGTTAGAACAGTAACCGTGGTTACTTTAATGAATGATACAGTGTTGACAAAGTTGAGAAGAAACAGTATTAAGAATCTCAGGGAAGAGATTACCATTTATTTTCTTTCTTTTTCACATTTGTTAATATTTCACTCAGACTGGATGCACCAGAATAATTTCATGAATAAGATTCCCTGGATGAATGATTTGAGTTTCAACAAATACCCTAAAAATAAATGCAGGATTTCTTGCATAGGTAATGGAGGAATTAATTTCATTAATTATTTTTTAGGAGAATAAACTAATACAAACTGGTTATTTGGTGAAGATGTGTCACTTATTGGCCTGTGGATAATATAATTAATTAACAATTGTAGACAACCTAAATCTTTTTACCTCTGATAGAGCTGCCCCCGTTGTCTCCAGGGAGCCAAGAAAGGGTAATGGAGGAAGACGTGGTTTTGGATACCGTGAGCCGAGGCTGATCTGGTGGAACTAGATAGGAAACAGTTTTTAGAAAACAAGAATTAGTTTTTCACATCTTTAGTCTTCTTTAACACTCATTTACCAAATCATTTTAACAGCCATTTATTAAATAAATGTTTTAGATTACTAAAATATGCAATTCACTTCTGTCAAAATGTCTATCTAGTTGATATCCTGGGTTAAGGAGATAGAACAGAGTGCATCTATTATTTAAAGGAAATACAACTATGTTTCTACTTGGATTTATTTCTACCTCATTTCCTCACCAATTCCTTGAATTTCTGAGTTATTCATCACTAATTGAAATCTTCTCTAAACTTACTAGGGATACATGCGTTATTTCACTCTGATTTTCAGCCATAAAATTCAAGTGAAAAAGATGAATGGCATCAACTTGGCTGTTCTGTTCTTTGAAGGATAGGAAGAGGGAGAAGTAGCTAGTGGGAAAAATAATTGCAAAAATTTCCACTTTTAAAGCTACTTCTCCAAAGCAAAACACACACACACACACACACACACACACACACACACACACACACGCACATAGAGCTCTGAAAACCAAAGGTGTGCCCCTGAGCTGCAGCATGTGAACTGGGCACTCATGCAAGGTTTACCAAATGCATTACACACTTCTAAACAGTGGGCCTCAGTATAATTTTGAATTAGGTTCTGAGGACAGAAGCACCAAAGAAAATCAGAGTCAAGTTAATACAAATTATACAGAAAGCTTCTTATAAAATGCCCTTCTCTTTTTCTCTGAGAGAAGCCTGATATATTGACCCAAAGGCCTGAAAAATTGACCCGACTCCTTAGAGTCATAATATAGTGTCTACCTTCCAAAAGGCCCTAGAACTCTCCTGACTTCAATTAACTTAAAATTCAAGATCAATTTTGCAGTATTTTTAGAAACATAGTTCTTCTTTGCTTTCATCCCACTGAGGACAGTATTGATTTTATTTTTACTTGCTGTAATCTATTAATGCAACAACACCTAAATCCAAGGAAGGAGATCCTTTGATTTTTTGGTATTTTACTAATAAAACATCATTGTAAATCCAAATCTGAACCTAATCAGTAGCCATTTGGGATTTTACACACAATTTTAATATGGCAACCTTTTGAGGTTGTTGTGTAAATTTTACATATAATATCAAGAAAAATTAAATACTTTGTAATAAATACACAGCTAAATAGTATAGCGATCTACTTAGAGTTTCAGTCAGTGTCCTTTTTACACACATTGCCTATAAATATTGAGTCAATTAGAAGACATTAGAAAAACACAAATCTCATCTTTTGTTTGTTTTTTGGATTATACCTATACATAGGTAGAGTAAGCAGTGCATTAGTGGATGTTATCAAAAAGAACTTTTTCAGACATGCAGACATAAAGAAAAAAGGGACAATACATTTTATATGAAAGATATGTTGCATCGTAGTATTATCTTTGGGATTGCGAATGCTTTTTACAGTCTTTGACTTGTTTAATTATACTTTCCAACATAAGCATGATTTTTTTTTTTTTTTGTAACATGAAAATAGGCTGGGTGTGGTGGCTCTTGCCTGTAATCTCAGCACTTTGGGAGGCTAATGTGGGTGGATTGCTTGATCCCAGAAGTTTGAGACCAGCATTGGTAACATAGCAAAAATATTATCTCTACAAAAAAAAAAAGGAAAAGACACACACACACACACACACACACACACAAAACCCCAAAACATTAGCTAGGCATGGTGCTGCTGAAGCGGAAGGATCGTTTGAGCCCAGGAGTTCAAGGCTGCAGTGAGTTGTGATCATGCCAGTGCATTCTAGCCTGGGTGACAGAGTAAGACCCCCAACTCCAAAAAATAAATAAATAAATAAAAAGAAAAGAAAAGAAAGAAAAAGAAAAGTAAAGAAACTAGAAGTTAGATATTTTTAAGGGCTGATTTTTAAATTTGTTCACAAGGCATAAATGCAAAATATATCATTTACAAAAGTTTCCAAATTTTGTACCTTGTACTTGTAAATTTAAAATAATTTCATCCGATCCCCAGTTGTTATTGGCGATGCAGCTGTAATAACCGGAGTCCTCTGCCTTCACTGTGCGGATAATGAAGCTTCCGTTGCTAAAGATGCTCCTTCGCCCATCAATCGTTACTAAGCTGGGTGTCCCGTTACTACCTCACAGGAAGAAAAATGCACAGATTAAAGAAATTACAATCCAAATTAGCTGAGGCTGGGGAAAAGCATAAAGACTCTCTCTGAAGCAAACCACATCTTTGGAAGCTTAATATGTCATGCATTATAAAACAATACAACTAGGATTATATAATGAAAACAGTCAGTAGCTGAGTAGCTGAGTTTTTTCTTAGTAAAATAAAATATCATGCTGAAGGAGAGGTCTATGTCAAGGACCTGGGTTCTGGCTCGAGTCATTGGACCCCTCACACATGCCAGAGACAAACAGGACTTTCTTTCCTCCACCATGTAGGCACTGGAGACCTGTTTCTCTCTTTCTCTCTCTTTTTTTTTTTTGACAATTCTGGGATTTTTTTGTCGGCAGAAACTTCAGTTTGACCAAATCATTTGGGGTAAACTAAATCTTGGGATCTCTTACAAATTTTACTGAAAGTCACAATTCTTAATGATTTTTACATTAAAAAATGAAATGTGATATCTCAAGAGGATAATAAGTTGACTCTAGCACGAAAACAGTTCCCTGGTCATCACTGCCACAAAGTGGCAGATTGTCTGGTCATCTGGGGTCATTCCTACGTCAGGCAGAATGCCAAGTTGACCTTGGGAGCTTACATATATCCTTTGGATTAACCAACTTTAAATGTAATGAGAAAAGTGGTCACTGCACCAAACCCATTATTTCAATAGTTTATGCCTTTTAAGTGCTTTTGTTTGAAAACAGGCACTCTACCGAATCCATTATATCAATTTCTATGCTCATAAGTGAATTTTCTATCCTTTATTTATATCCTAATTTCTTCCTCTGAATAGAGATAAAGCACTTTAAAATGTGATACGGACAGAATACATCTCACCCACTTTCTCCCTCTATCTTGGTTTCTTTTATTTTAAAAATTGCTATTGAGTATGAGGAATCAGATTTTAAATTAGCAAAGTCCTAGTGCATTCCATTTCTTAAAGTTATTACTCAGAGTTTTTGAGTTAGGGTTAGTTGGTACATTGTCTTCAAAAGAGAGACAGGGGCTAAATCTCACAATAACCTTGGGCACATTCATCTCAGTTATACAGACAATTTACCTGGTAGGGCACAGCAAAATTTCACAATGATTACTGAGTCAGTTGACTATTTTCCTTGCAAGCATTCTCTTATAAAATTAAAGGCTCTGAACAGATATATATGTGTGTATATATGCGCGCACACACACACATATATGGATATATGTAAATATTTACGATATAGTTAAATACATATTTATGGATATATGTATATATATATTTATGGATATACGTATAAATATTTATTTATAGATATATTTAAAGGACAATGGATCAGACCCTTTCTGTGCTAAAGCCGAGACTCCTGCCCAACCCTCACCTCAGAAGAATTGGTAGGTTTCCTTAAGCTTTCACTCGTATAAATAAATACAATATTAGAAGACCACTTGACTCAACACAAGTATGTTAGATGTATTCTTTTAGAGTTTCACTGAAGGCATATATTGGGTTACTGGTTACCTGTCTTTCATCCATTTCACTGCAGGAGAAGGGTCTCCAACAGCCTTACAAGGTAAGACAATGTCTTTCATCCATGGAGTAGTCACTGTCCCACTGAAGGTGAGGATTCGTGCAGGAGCTAAAGAACCAAACAGAGCAAAAGCCTGATTATTTCCAGACTTGCCTACTCAGTGGCCAAAATGACCCTCCCAAATGCAAAAATGGTGAGTGAAGCCAATTAACGTTACAATTATCAATGCTACTCTCTATCAGGGTTAGGAGGGATTTTCGTTGTTAAGAACATCGAAATAGTGGAAAATCCCCATTGTAGCATTTTCTTTCCTTCTATTGACTAAACACAAAGGGTCCAAATTAAATATTTGGGGCTTCATAAGCCAGTCTGCTCCAAGCTGTGTTTTCTATGAGCCCAATTATTTCTCAAAGCACTTTATGAAGCAATTTATCTCAATGCCAAAACTGCACATTAAAATATACTTTTAATATCTGAGAGACTAGACAATACAAAACATAAAACCCCCAAAGGTGGAAGAAGTAAAATTGGAACAACCTCTATTTATCAACTTTGTGTTTCTTTACTGATTTTATTTTATCAACTTGATCTTCAGTATACACATTAAGGAAAATGAATATTTTCAGAGTGGCCTGTTTTGAAGAACAACTGTTTCCTTGGGACAGTGAGTCAGATGCCCAAACAGAAGCATCTGTCAGGGGCATCTGGCAAAGGAGTAGCCCAAGTGTAGTAGGAAGTCCCAAGAGATAGAGAGGCAAAAGCCCAGGTGAACCTGCCTCACAGGGAGCCTCCTTGAAGACCAGAGTGGCCAACAATGACAGGCTCCTAGTGCCATCTCCTTGAGTGAGTCACAGAAGCTGGAAGAGACACCAGGACACAAGTCTTCCAGAGGAAACCAATCTGCCCATTTTCTGGCATATATTAGGACTCTACTTTCAGAGATGTGAACAGGCACCAGAGGCTGCTCACATCCTTCATTTTAGCCAACACGCTTCAGACACTGTTGTGGAGGATGGAGACAGAGGAAACAGGCATTCCCTCCAGGAGTTCAGCCTGGCTAGATGCACTGACATGGGGACTGTGAGTGGAAGGCAGCCCCAGTCTGATTCTGGATCCATAAAAATGGGACCAGTGGTGGGTCCCCTACACCATTTTGGGCTTAAACGTTTTTATTGGCAAAGGGAGGGAGAAAGAAGGCTCCCTAGGAAAGCTCTGGAATCCCAGGAAAAGCCAAGTCACTATGGAGCCATCATGGTAAAGAGTGCTAACTTGGTTCATTAAGATCTTCCAGACCATCTCTTACTTGTGCTGTTCTGAGCTCTGTGGGCAAGAGTAGAGAGGAAGAAACAATGATAGCTCAAAAACTGGGCCTTGTCTTTTCTGCAGTAAACATTGTAACAAAATCTGTGTTTGAAACAACTTCCTGTAACTGACATGGAGTATTCTAAGGCCCACTATATCAGTCATTGACACTTCTGATTTTTATGTCATGATGATAAAAAGGTGCTGGTCAGGTAGCATCAGATTTCTGACATTGGCAGCTTTGGGCATTTTCTGTTGCAAATTCTTCAGATGGTTCTTTATATGACAGGGAATGTCCTTAACACTAAGATGGGGGTGATTGGGAAACTTACCTGGAGTTAGGGCCTTTCAAGCATCTTAACAGTCACCCACTTTAAGAAATATATTTTACATTGAAACCAAAAGCTACACAAATATTGGGATGTTTATATAAATAAAAAAAAAGTTGTGCAAATGAATACTTTTCTTTATATGAGTCATTCTGATATTTTCTACCCTTTTAAATCATAGTCTTCTCTAGTCTATTTGACTCCATGCCATTCCATTGCAGTTATTTAATATGCTGATCATAACCACTTAAATTAATTCTGGGGCTTATGAATGATTTGTCATCAGTGAGACCAAAAATACAGGCTAAAAGAACTTCATCTTCAAGTTCAACACACTCCATTCCTAGAACTAAATGCCCATTTGAGGGAGCTGAAATTTAAAAGGTCCTAGTCAAAACCGGAGAAGGCAAGAGAATCATCTGGAATCTGTTAAAAATGCAGATTCCAGCTCTGACCTTGATGATTCAACAGATCTTTAGTGGGCTCATGGAGTCTACCTTTTAACAAGAATCCCAGATTATTCTGATGAGATACTGTAATCCATCTGCAACTTTGATTTCCCTTCTGACTCTGGTCCTGTTCTCAGCTGTGTGGCCATGTTCTCTATGCCTTCCCCATGTCCTCAACTCCTTCTCACCAAGGGCTTCCTCTAGGTCTGGTGCCATGATTTCTTTCTGCCATTCCCTCCATAAAAGCAGCTATCCTCTTCTTCAATCTGTTGGCCTGCCTCAATCTTCCAGCAACTACAAAATAGCCTGCACCAATCTTCTTTGCTCATGGACATTCCCATCCTTCTAGGCTGAACCTTTCAGCTTTGATGGTTTGCTAGTGACTGGGCTTCTGAGTGGTGGCTGCCAGACTGAAGGTCTGCTCCTTTTTTGAGGCGTTTTCTAGCTCAGTCTTTTTCAGAAAACTTGTCTAGATCAATCCTAAGTCTGAGTGAAACTCCCCTAAACATGAGAATCCATACAACAAAGCATTTACAGACTGCTATACATTTATGATCATCAGTCTCAACTGAACTGCAGCACTCCCTACCACTCTTGTTGTTTCTCTAGTAAATTCCCTCCTAATTTCCTGCAATGATGATTCCTACCGTCCCTCCTGTTCTCATACTTCCAATCCTCCCCACCAACATCTCTAAGTTGCCTAATACTTGATAGAGAAAATAGAAGACACTGCTCAGGAACCCCGCATTTCCTGCCACCAAATCTATGCGTCTACTTGTGTTTTTTCTTCCAAACCTCAGTCCTGTGGTCGTAGGCTCTTTTTCCTGTACTGTCAATTCCTCCCGCTCTACTAGAGTCTTCTCATTATCACACAAACATGCTTTGACAGCAGACCTCATTAAAACCGAACCGTTCCTCGGATGAGCCCACACTCTCCTTCCAGCTTCTTCTCTAGTTTGTCACTTCATCTAGGTGAAGTGTGTTTAAAGAATGTTCTGCTGGGTCAATCCGCCTGCTCATCTGCCACACTTCCGGACCTGGCACAGGCTCACTTCTGCAATCCTCTCCATACCCCACTGAAACTGCCCTTAGGAAGGTCAGTGAGGTTACCTGTGTGGCCAAACCCAAGGACATTTTTCACCTTCTTTTGCTCGATCAAGCCAGCAGCAGCTGCCTCAGCTGACCCTTCCCTCCTTTTGGAAGCATTTTGGTTGAATTCATGGCATAACACCTTCCTGGTTCTCCCCGTCTCTCTGGCTTTACCCCCCTTTTCTTTGCCTGATCACTGGTTCATGCCTGTAATCCCAGCACTTTGGGAAGCTGAGGAGGGAGAATTCGTTGAGCCCAGGAATTTGAGACCAGTCTGGGCAACATAGCAAGTTCTTGTCAATACAAAAAATCAAATATTTGCCTGATTTCACTCTAATCCCTCTTCAGAGCTGACTCTGGTCCTTCATCTCTCTAGTTCTCCTTTGTCTCAGATGGTCTCATTCATATCCCAACTGTTAGCAATCTCCAGATGCTGACCACTCTATATTTTGCCTCCTGTCGGATTGTTCTTGGGAGTCAAAACATGCTCTACTGCACAGACACCTCCGAGTGGATGGTTCTCTGTCACCTGGACTTGAACACATCCAAATGTCCACATCTCCTTTCATCTGCTTCAAAAATCCTCTTCTTCCACCATCTTTCTCACCAATACATCACATCTCCACTCAGACTAACTCGCGCTGGAATTTGGGGGTTCATTCTTGTTCTCTCCCTCTCCACCTTCCTCCATTTCTACCACCAAGTCCCATCAATTCTGTGTATGCAACATAGCCTAGTCCTGTCCGCTTCTTTCAAACCTCTTTGCTACTTGGTCTAGGAAGTATAAGCCTCATTGGAGGGCTGCTCAGCCTCCTGGATGGGCTTCATTTTTCCCATTCCTCTCTCTCTGCAGTCCATTCAGGTTAAAAATACCAGGATGGTCTTTAAGCACATTGGCCATTAACTGTAACAAATGTATCATGTGATTTCAGATGTTTACAACAAGGGAAACTAGGTGTGAGGTAAGCAGTAATGCTGTACTATTTTCACAGTTTTTCTGTGAATCTAAAACTGTTTGAAAAAATAAAGTTTATTACACATACAGAAAAATAAGGTCATGTGCCTCCCCTGCATTGTCTCCCTATTTCCTTTCTAGTGAAATCTGAAATCCCTAATACAGTCTTGAAGGCCCAGCCTGACCAGCACCTGCCTTCCTTCCCAGACATCTCTGAGACCACCGTCCCCTCATCAGCCACACCAGATCTAGCATCCTGAATTTTGCACATGCTAAGTTCTTTCTTAGCCGAAAGTCCCTGACTTCACCTCCTTCTTCTCTTTTTACAAAACCACATTTCTTCATCCTTGCAGGGCCAAAGGCATCTACCACCTCTCATAATCTAAGTGAGGTCCTCTTGCACTGTTTCTTTATAGCACTTAATGCAGTTTGCAAGTATGTATATGTTTCCGTGATGCTTTGTTTGCTGACTAACTCCCCACAGAACTTTAAGGTCCAAGAGGGCACATAGTAAACATGTCTCTTTAAATCATTATAGAAGGTATTCCTCTGTGTAAACCAATCCCTGTTTCCTTTTCTTTTGGGATATTCAGCCTGACTTTATTTCCTAGCTCTGCTTTGAAAGTGGTAGGGTCCATGCCTTCATTCTATAAAATGGAACATGGGTAAAAACATGTCTGGCTCACAAAACGTTCCCATACAATCTTCCAAGCTTGCTTTTTTCCCCATTTATGTGGTTGGAAATGAAAGAAACCAGGATTTATAGATCACAAGGTGATGAAGCCTGGATCCCTGAATCACCATGTGGAATGGGCCACACTAACCCAGTAGAGCCACCTAACCAAAAATACCTGTGTTGGATTATTTTTGTGAGACGCCAAGTGAGATTTAGGGGATATTTGCTTAAGCAGTCAGGTTCCCTGAATATACAACAGTCACTAAAAAGACTTATCAAATGACTGAATGACATTTAATCTCCCCAGACAAGTCCTGCTATTATGGAAGCAGTCAGTCTTCAGTTGCTCCTTTTCTGAATCTGTCATATTCTTCTGCACTAGGCAGGACATTTCTGGCTGTGACTGGAGATAGATCTTTGAAAGCACAAAGGAAAAGAAAAGTAATTTTATTGCTAATCCTACATCTTTTATTGAAGTTCCTTTTTCTTATCACATAGTGCCATCCTTATGTCCAACACTTTACTTGATAATCATTGTTTTCTCAATGTTAGGGAGTGACCAGATATCATGACCAAAGAGTACAACAGACAAAAAAAATTCCACTAATTTATTTCCCTTACCAATTTACCAGTGTTGGTGTTCGAAGTGTGATACCACTCTCTTTTTCCCTCACTATTTTATTCTGCCTATTTCTTAGCTATCACATGAACAAGCATGTTATCAAGAAATCTTGGAGGCAAAATTGGAATCTTGGGATGTTTATTTTTCTCTTTCAGACTCTTGGAAGCCATATTAGTAATAAATTGCCAATGTCCTGTACTCCAAATCAAGGGGCATCTCCTGCTGGCCTGGAATTACTATGTAAGAAAATTGACTTACTGTAAGTGCTAAATTAGGAGGGTCCCTGGAAACACTGGATGATAGCAATTACCAGAAGCAGAATAAGAATAGTCTATGCCTATATATGCTTTTTAAGGATGTGTCTAACATCTAAATGTGAAAATATTATATTTACTTTAAGGATGTTTTCATTCTTTGGTGACTCCATATTCCCACTGCTACTGTTTCCAACTGTCTGACTGACCTTGTTTAGAGCATTATATATCAATAGGTGAATAATTAAAGGTTTTCTTATATTTGTAAGATTTCAAATTCCATAGACCACTAAATAGACATGTCTCTTTAAGAATCACAACACTTGATTTTGATGGAAGTAGAACTTGCTTGGGAAAATGCTATGCAGAGATTTTCATCTACTCCTTTTTCCTAATTTTTGCAAAGACACTTCAGTTGTAAAGCCACTCATCTTTAGTTCTGGGTTCATTTCTAGGGGACTTATTTTCTGATTGGACAAAAGCTCAGTGCCTGCTAACAGTGACCTTATATTTCTTGAGCTGAAATGTTGTGTTCTGGTTTATTTGAATTTTAGGTTAGTAAATATTTTATTTCAGTTAGAATAGAGACTTAAAAACAGTTGAATAACAACAGGACATGAGGTCTTTACTACCACTGCACACCTTTAGCTAATGGCTCTACTGTGATGATTTCACTACTGTTGCCTCGTCCAGCTGAAGTCACGGCCACCACCCAGACACTGTACTGACGATTCCGACTCAGGTTAGGAATTCTGTAGGAAAATGAGTCAGGGGACGCTTCAAACTCACTGATGACCTGTAAAAGGAAACAGATGTTCCCACATTCAGAAAAGCATATGGCACAAATAGACTTCCTAAATAAATGAGTATTAACATGTTATCTGTCAAAGCAAACAGAAGTCACAACTCACCCCCATCTAAAAGGCTGACTTTTCAATATGAGATATAATTAATAAGTTTAGGTGATCCTTAGTCTGCATTTTTCTCTGTAGCAACTTTGATTGCTGCTAGTGAGTAATTCAGCCCTTTGAATTATAAACCACGGGATTTCCGGCAAGATGGCAATGGAACAAGTTGGACTGTGAGAGTCTCTGCAAAAGCGAATGTCCATAAAGACTCTCTGCATGAGTGGGTGCATGCCAGTGGGTGAGTGAAAGTCTGTCTGAGGAGAGACTTGGGTTCATGCACCTGGAGCTCTCCTCTGGAGGTGACTGCAACCCACCACGGCCCTGAGATTGGAGTCCCCAGCATGCAGGATTGTCTGCCAATCTCAGGACTCTCCTGAGAAGAGGCAGTGGAAAACAGCTGATCCTCATCACCTGGTGCTTTGGCGACACTGTCACCTGTGACAGGAGACCCAGGATCCATGGAGATCCATGGAGACAGCAGGTCATGGGAAGCTGGAAAGGAGCCCCATCACCGGTGAAGAAACACCAACCAGCATCGTTTTCTCTGTCCTGGGTCCAGGCAGAGAACTGCATTGCCCCATCCAGCTCTGCCCCAGCCTCCCATGTGGAACCTAGAGGTCATCTCCTCATCAGACTTGGAGAGACAGACAGACACCCCTTCCTCATGCTGGAACAGGCACAGACATGTCAGATCTAAGTGGGAGACTTGACAGCAGCGGCAGCAAGCTGAGTAAGTCCAGATCTGATCCACTCTCTTCCAACAGTAGTCTGTAGGGCATCTGACCCATACTGATAGCAACCCTATCAGTCTGCACTGAGAGCAGAGGGGGAGGGGTTGGAAACCAGAGGTGAAAGGAAGTTGGAGTTACAGGAATGAACTCAGAGCAAATTTTTTGTTTGTTTGTTTGGTCTTTTGTTTGTTTTGCTTGTTTTTTGCTTGTTTTAGTTTTTTCTCTTTTCTCTTTCTGCTTTTGATTACATTTTCACACTTGATTTGTTTCTGATATTTTAATGCTGTTTTAAAAGACTTCCTGTTTGTGTATGGGTATTTTTGAGGGACAGTACATCAATGGGGGGGGGGTTTGTCAGTTTATGTATTTAAATGATTGTCTGTATGTTTTTGTTTTTTTAATCTTTTCTGTCTGTGTGTCTCTGTTCGTTTCTTCTTCTTCTTCTCTATCTCCACCTTTTTCTCATCTTTCTCCTTCCTTTTTCCATTATTTTCCAGTTTCTTATCTCATTTTGCTTGCAGGGGGCAAACATATACCCCCACTGCATGGACAGATTATAAGACTGTGGAAAGTGGGTTCCAGGGGGCCCACACACTTCTCAGTGGATACTGGGATCTGCAGATGGTTTCTGGATCATGGCTCCCCCCTTGATTAAACTTCAAAACTGCACCCCCACCCCAGCTTCATAATTGAACAAAGGCAGAGGATCTACATAAGGAAGAATAAGAGATTGAGTAAACAGAAATAAAAGCTAACTGTCTATCCCTTAAGAACAGAATTAAAGAAGAGGTAAAAAAGGGGGGGAGGGGAAGCTACCCAAATGAAGGCTTCATCCCTGGGATCCAGGGCTGGTTTAACATTCGCAAGACCATAAAGGTAATTAAATACATCAGCAATGAATAGGCAGAGAACCAAATAAAAAGCACAATTCCATTCACAATAGCCACACAAAAAAGAAATGCCTCCACATCTTTCTAACCAGAGAAGTGAAAGACCTTTAATAATGAAAACTACAAAACTCTGCT
>CAUYQG010247738.1:0-31962 GCA_963574415.1 Tarsius wallacei | reverse complement strand
TTGTGTTGGTCCCCCCCCCCCCCCCCCCCCCCCCCGCTGCATCCCTTGGCAGTTTCCTGCTACTGCTACTGCCATTCCCACCCCACCCTCCCCTGGCAGTTGCCCACTACTGTCAAGCGCTTTCTTATGTTATTGCAATATCATCTTATCTAGTAATTCAACCCTTAGGTTGCACTCAAAGAAAATGCACCCAAAATATTCATACCAAAAATATAAACAACAGTGTTCATTGCAGTACTATTTGCAAAAATGATCAAACTGGAAACTCTTCAAATGCCCATCTAAAGCAAATAGTATATTCTCACAATGAAATGTTATATAATAATGAAAGTCAACTACAACTACATGCAACAACATGGATCTCTCAAATGTAAGTTTAGTGAAAAAAATCAGAAACCCAAAAGAATTTATTTGTATCATTCCATTAATATAAATTTCTAAAAAAGGCAAAACTAATCTATGGTGCTAGAAATTAGGACTGCGGTTTTTAATGGAAGGGCAAGGCTCTGTTATGCTGGCAATGCTCTGTTTCTTGAGATACGAATCTCATGACCCAAATATGTTTATTTGGGAAGATTTATGAGGATACTTATTATTTTTGCTCTTTGTAGTGTGTATGTATACTTCAAAAAAAAATAAAAGACCATTAAAAATTCAGATATTGAGATAAAATTTTTGTTCCCTTCAAATAACTATGCCTTGACCACTGAGCTGATTTGAAAAGACTTATATCTATTTATTTTATGATATATTCCTATCTCTTTCTAATTTATTTTCTTTGCATTTTGGCTTTGTTGCAGAGAGAGGCACAGTATGCTTTAAGCATCAGACCCCAAAATAACAACATTAAGAAAAATTCACGCAAAACAAAGGGAGAGCATAGTTTTTACATCTACAAATCTATCCAGAAACTTGGTTTTCATACAATAGAAGGAATAATTACCCAGGAAATAAGCAAACGTGTTCTCAATTAAATCTAATTTGTACTAGTTGTTTAAGCTGATGAATAGTTCACACACTAAGCAAACTGTACTGGGAAAGTTACTCATTTGTTTTATTTTGAAACACAGTGGACATTTGGCTATAGGCCCAGTGTTGAGCTGTGTGATTCACTAAACCTCTTCCCTTTCAAGTTATATTAAGCCATTGGTTTTAGTTTTATGTGCTTACTTAATTTATTTTTTGCGTTGGAAATATGACGAAAGTACAAAGGGCGTGCCTTAGTCGCTGTTACATCTATCCGTCTAGCTAGCTAGCTGACAGTGACTTGAAAAATAAGAGTAGTTCATCTTCATCACTTGGCAAGAGCCATAAATAATACAGCTATTCAGTCACTTCTAAAGTTTACGTAAAATGCATAATCTGGAACCCCACTTCAGGCTTTCTTAATCAGAATCTCTAGGGAGAACCACAGGAATCTTATTTTCATTACAAATGATTCTAATATACACAGCAATTTTTCTACTCCTGCTCCTAGGAGTAGAGGAAGGAAGGGGATATAGAGAATGCAAGTTGTGAGGAAATACTTTGTTCTCTGTCCTTTTTGCCTCGTATTCAAAGTTACATGAGAAGCTTTTGCTAAAGATTTATGACAACTTGTTCTCTTCCTCCCTGAGTAGGACAGAACAGGACAGAGCACAACTAGTGCCCATCTTATGAATAGGCTGCATTACAAAAGCTATCATATTAATCATGTGTTGGAACATTATGAATTTTACCAAAGACAATCTTTTCTAATTAGTAAGTCTTAGAATCAACACTTGGAACTCAAGTTAACCTAGAGGAGTTTGAACTAAGCTATTTAAGATGTGTTTAAGACTATAAACAAACACCAATTATAAAATAGTTTATAGAAGAAAAACATTCACAAATCTAATCATCAGGCAGTATCCCTGCAACATGAAGGGTAACTTCTATGACAATATTTGAGAGGTAATCTAATACTGAATATCTAAAAGAATTATTTACATGAGATTCTGTATAGTGTCATGTAATGGTGAAGAATAACATTTTGGAGTCAGACTTAGATTTGAATCCCAATTCTAAATCCCTATTATAAGATTGACATCTAATGAATTATTATTTAATTGGTAAAAAATATAAAATATAAAAATTATATGTCACTCTATATATCACATTAATGTTTAATTTTGTTACACTATTGGAGTATATGCTATTTTATTACCACAGTCCATGATTCTTGAGAAAACTATCTCTTCTTGCAAACTAATGAGAAAGGCTATGGTTAAGAAGAATTATGACCATCTGTCTTAGGTAAGATGACAAAGCATTTGTCTCATTTGTGCTTAACTATTTTCCAAATCCTGACCAATAAATTCATAACTTTCATAGACCCAAGAAAATTTGCTGTTAAGATTTACAAGCACATTTAAAAACTGCTTTCTAGCCGGGCTCGGTGGCTCAGCCTGTAATCCCGAGCCTTTGGGAGGCTGAGGTGAGTGGATTGCCTGAGCCTGCGGGTTCGAGACTCGCCTGGGCAACTTGGCGAGACCTCATCTCTACAATAAATAAAAAAAATCAGCCGGGAGTGGTAGCACGCGCCTGTAATTCCGGCTACTTGGAAGGCTGAGGCGGAAGGATCGCCGGAGCCCAGCAGGTCGAGGCTGCAGTGGCTGGGAGCGGACACTACACTCCAGTCTGGACGACAGAGTGAGACTCCAGCTCAAAAAAAAAAAAAAAATTGCTTTCTATATGTTCACTAAAATTTTCTGAAAATACTGAGGCATGACATTTATCAGTCCTTACAAAGAATTATTACTAGAATATATGTGCAAATATACATAACACCTAAGTGCTAAGTTTATCACTAGATGGGTGTAATGGTGCATGGCTGCAATTCCAGCACTTTGAGAGTCCCAAATGGGAGGTTCACTTGATTGAGGCCAGGAATTTGAGACCAGTCTGGGCAACATAGAGAGACTTTGTCTCTTAGAAAACATAATTAAATAAATACCAAAACAAAAACTTATACACACACACTTCCCTACATAATCAAATTCCCACTGAGATATTTCAATCCACCTATGTGACTATATCTGACTTTCCTATATATGTTCTTAAAAGCTAGATTATCATACCCTATATGTCACTTACAGAGTGATTCCAGTTTTTACAGCCTTTCTATACTTTTCTTTTGAATGGTGATCATTGATTCTCATTGTAAATATTTAGTACTGGATAGTAATGCCTTACACAAAAATACTTGACACAATTGGAAAATTCAACTTGGTACAAACAGCAAAAGAACAATGGTAACAGTAATGATACCAGAGACGTCTTTGCATTGCTGCAACTTACAAAATATCTGTACGTTTTGAAGCTTGCTAACAGTGTGGAACAAGAAATGCTGGGAACAAGAAATCTGATGCCTCATGTCCATTTAGATAAATATATTTTGATATATTAACAATGATTTCCTTCATGACAGCTAATATTAAGTGAGCACACTGAAGTATGCTAAGCACCATTCTAATTGTTTTATATATCATTTCATCTCTTCCTTGCAAGAACTACTCATTGTCTACATTTTACAGACAAGGAACTGAGCACAGAAAAGTTGTTGCCTGCTCAAGATTCCATTGTTATAAAGTGGAAGAAACCAGATTCCAAAAAGGCCTTATTATTACAGATTCTGTGCTCTTAATTTCTATTCTATATTGCCTGTGTTTCAATGATTTGTTGTTTGTGTTTCAATTATTTCTCCAGTCCCATCCTGATTAACTCCCTTTCCAAGCACAAAAATCAACAAGCAAAATTATTAACTAGTGAGGCAGAAATTATAAACGTTCATGTTTCACTTTCTACAAAGATTTTAAGTCCTTATGTTCCAAGAGTGGAAAATTAAAATAGACAGATAAAAGGAAGCATTAAGATTTCAAAATATAAACCAGTTAAAAGTCTTAATGGCACACAAACAACCACCAAATAGTCATCAATAATTCTACTATAGCAAAATACAATAAATTATACTCTATTCATTAAGTGGCATCTAAAAAAATTACTGCTGAAAGTAATGTCACAATGATGTTGAAACAAATATAAAATAGTTCCAATGATCATAAGTGATAATAAGACTTTGTGCACAGCTTATTAAAAACAACCTATACATGGGTCTATTGATGTCCATCAGCATCTTTATTTTTCTTTCTGGTCTTTCCAGTTATCTGAAGATTTCTGCCTAAAGCAATGGTTTTTCCATATATCTTTAATAGCAAACATTCTGAAGTGATTATACTGCCTTCTCTTCTGCATATGAAAAAAATATTACAAAAGATGGAGGTGAGTGCTATGCTGACTAATGGTGATATGGGTAAAAATATTCAAGCCTCAAAAGTCTCAAAAATATAATTTTTATAAGACAGAACATAGGGTCAGTGAGAAAGGGAGTGAAAAATATAGATAGGAATGGGTTAGAAACAAAACACATCAGAATAGTGTGAAGAGAAAGAAAATATATGAGATTTCCCTTTGAGTATCTGAATCTGAACACCTATCTATGTTGTGATGGAAACATTTTGTTAGCCATAACCTGACTTCTTAGAAAATAGCCCTTGAATTGATTAGGGAGACTTTCCATGGGTAAGGGAATAATAGATATTTGCTGCCACTGTCCTTACATCATAGTACCTGTTACAGAAAAAATATATTAAAATGAGATTATTGTAAATGCTCTTGTTTGGAAATTATACTGATGATTGAATAGAATAAATAATGATAAAAGAATTATTTTAGAAAAGTAAATTTGATGGTAATTTTCTGAATGATTTCAAAGGATATCAAGTACATTTGACTACTAGTGGGAGAGATACTGTGTGGTGTTAAGCATAAGCTGAGGAATCAGGGTGGGGACATTTGCATTATAGAATAAAGAATGGGCCGGGCTCCGTGGTTCAGCCTGTAATCCCAGTACTTTGGGAGGCCAAGGCGAGTGGATTGTTTGAGCCCGCGAGTTCAAGCCCAGCCCGGGCAATCTGGTGAGCTCTCATCTCTACAATTAAAAAAAAAAAAATTAGCCAGTCATGGTAGTACATGCCTGTAGTTCTGGCTACTTGGAAGGCTGAGGCACAAGGATCACCAAAGCCCAGCAGGTTGATGCTGCAGTGTTCATGAGTGTGCCCCTGCACTCCAGTCTGGGCGAGGGAGTGCAGAAAAAAAAAAGAGTAAAGAATGTATAAGAGGCAACAACCTATTAAAAAAGAGAAAGGAAAACCTAAATTATATCTATAGTTTTTAAATTTTATTTATTTTCTTTTTTTTAATTTTAAAGATGTGGGGTACAATTCAGGGTTAGGTATACAAATGTTCAGTACCCTTGTTGATTAGGTGTGCCCCACCCTCCCCTAGCAGTTTCCCTCAACTGTCAAAACTATATTTTTATCTCCACTCTTTACTCATTACACAGAAAAATACCTGGGGCATAATTAAAACTTACTAATTTTTGTTGAATGAAGTCCAATTATGGAGTCCTATTTCTACAAATAAAAATTAGGGAAAGTGGAGATTATTTTATCTTGCCAATGAAGGCAATTAGTGTAGCCGATCTATTACACAGATTAAAGACTAGTTCAGAGGTATTACTTTTCCATAAAAAACCATAGTATCAGAAGTCTTTATGTATTCAGGTCACCTTCACTCATTATTAATAAAGTTAATAAAGCAAATCAATGCATGATTTGACCTAGTTTATTTCCTTGTGGACAAGAGTATTCGAAAAAACAGGAACTATTTCACAACATCCCTGGATACTCAAGATTAACATTTTACAAAATGTTTCTAAGGAGCATAAACACAAATTTTATACCCCAAAATAATTCATAATACATATAATACATCTACAGAAGCAACTACTTGAGAATCATAGGTGTGTCACTTTTAGGAGTTAGTACCAGATCAATCTTTTGTGGAGTTGGAAAGAAATTACAGACTTAAGGTGCTGACAGCAGAGATTCGCCTGTAAATTCAAAATGCTGTAACCCACAGCTATCTCATTATGGCTTAGGGGGCCTACAACCCGTCAGACACAACTAGTAAGAGCCCACCCCCACACACAACTAGTAAGAGCCAAATCTAACCCAGTTTCAGTTTGGGAACTATGGCTCCGCATGTAATTTGGGGCATGTGATATGACCTGCAGGCAGAAGATTCTGCTGCTCACGGAGATATAAACTATTTCTGAGACAAAGCTGGAGTTCAGAAACAAATGTTCCAAGTAAACATCTACTAAAGAGACCAGGCAGATAGACATAAATGTGGGATAGTAAGTAGAAGAGACATTGGGTCAGGAGGGCGGAGTAGAGATTCAGCCTAGAGAGTCTCCCTTGGGCCCCAGACTGAAAAATTTGCAGCAGCAGCTATGATCTTATCTAGGGTATTGAATGTGCTCTTACGGGATCTAAATCCGTTAAGGCATAAGATGAAGTAACTAAAGTTCCCAAAGTGATGAGGACACAGCAATAGGCAATTCTCAGAATTTCAGAAGGATCAGTTGGGGGGAGAACTCTCCACAGGAAACAGGTCAGGCTCTCAGAGGGCCAGGACCCTCAGAGATTAATAAAGTGTTTGCCCTTTGGAGACTTGGAAATTAAGTATGGTATAGAAACAACATTTCCAAAATCTGAACCACATGATTTGGGACATGACTTGAGTTATCCAAACAGAGGCAATGCAGGAAGAGGAGCTATGACTCAGGGAACAACCTGAAATCCAGTAGACAGCCTTGGAACACATTGTCTTGGGTCAAATTTTCAGCAAATGGAAATTGGGGCAGAGCTGGGAAATATAGTGTCAGTGTAAGAACAGCATTTCTCGAACCATGGCAATAGGGAGGGGAACTTAATTCTAAGCCATAATATATGAGAAGTGAAGTAGAGTAAGCGATTTCTTCCTTGTCAGTACTAGTCTAGGAAAAGGTAGGGATTGCCTACAAAAAGTAACAAGGCGCCTTAGCTTTAGGCAATTTGGAATCTCAGAGCCAAAGTAACAAAGCTGGAACCTGGTTAATGACCTTGAAAAATCAAAAGTTTAAAAGCACATTTTTCTCCTTTAAAAATTCACTTCATAAAGCCTTGCACGGTGGCTCATGCCTGAATTCCAGCACTTTGGGAGTTCAAAGTGAGAGGATTGCCTGAGCCTGCGGGTTCGAGACCAGTCTGAGCAAGTTGGCGAGACCTGATCTCTAATAAAAGTTTAAAAGAATTCAATAGATTACACCAGTCAAACCATAACTGCCTTTGTTTCAACAAACTACAGGTAATCTCTTTTTTTTTTTCAGATTTGTGACTTTAAATCTTCTGCGAAATTGAAATGTAGTTCCAGACATTTCCTTCTTTTAAATGGCATCAAATTTCTCATTTTGGGCCACTGTGAAGTAATTCTTCCAATCACCGGCAATCCCTGGAAATGACAAATAAGAAAACATAAAAAATGAAAATAATATTCCATATGATGTAAAAGCTAATATATACCAAAGGAAAAGTTTGGAGACCTAAAGAAAGACTGTCCTTTTATTTGAATACTTGAAAATGTCATTTTTAAAATCGAGTAATTCCTCTTTTCTGGAAAGGTGGCTTTATAGTTACACAGAGTCTGAATTTTAAAGGGGCATTCTGAGAAGGATACATTTTCTTGTTTCGGTTCATAGGTTGTACAATATTTCCTGAGACAGATACTTCTGCTGCTTCTAATGGTCATGGGTCAAGAGATTATCACTGAGCACTCTGAATAAATAGAGTATATTTTATTTCCTGAGTTTCTTTTGGAAACTACACAAAGAACTGGTCATCAACACATCCAAACTGTCAAATAGAAAACTGGTAGGTATCATTTTTAAGAATTTATAAATAAGGATGCTATGATACTTAAAGGATACTTGTTTTCTCTAAATTCAGTAGACTTGCTTTTTATTTGTAATTTAAGTAGGAAGAATAACACTAATATCAAACGTACAACATCCCTGCACCATCTTTTTAAAAGCAAAATTTTTGGAATATAAATTTACATGTAATCTGTCATACTTGGATACTTATAAATATTTATTTGAGAAATGAATAAGCTTTTAATGTGCTGCCAATGTTTTTAAAGGAAAATGTTTTACTATTTTATGAAATATTAGCATATCTTATTAATTTAGAAGCTATAATCATACATAATGCTTCAATGAAACTTCCAGATCCTTTAAATGAAAAGCATTTCCACAGACAAAGTTGTTTTTCTAGTTATTACACTTTGTTCTATGTTTCTTAGATGTCAATAATTCTTTGGAATGTATGTGAAGAATCAACACAAACATATTTGGGATAATGCATCTGTAAGGATGTCATTAAAAACAGATGAAAACACAGATTTAAAGAATAAACAGTTATGTATAATGCAATTCAATGATCTTCTGATGTGTACATAAATTTTACAATATATACAAATATATTTGCTTCACAAATATTTTTTTATAAAATAAATGATTACCAAGTCCAAATTGTTCTGTTTTGTTGTAATTTAAGACATAGGTATAAACACTGGACATTATCTATCTTTTTCCTATTACCTTACTATTCCATCACTAAATTATGACATGGGTTTATCCAATAGGGCATCTTTTAAGACTGAGTGTTCAAGAACTTTTCAGTATTCACTGAAGTACATGCTTCCTGTACTACACTGTGAACTTCTTGAGGCAAATTTATGCACCATTCATCTTTGAATACTGGAAAGAATATGTGCTGCATAGAGGTATTCATGAAGAATTTTACCAAAATGCGAATTAATGAAAGTATGACTACCTTTTAAATTTTTATTGGATGAATGAGTGAAGGAATGAATAAATGAAAGCAGAGATAAATCTTGAACTATTTAGACTAATAATACTTTTTACTTCTGTATGCATTTATTTATAGTCAGAAAATATTCTAAATGCTTACATATCATTTGCTTCAATCCTTCCAAAAAACACGTGCCACAGGTGTTATATTCTTCAATTTGCCAGTGATGCAAGCAGGACTTTGGCAGGTTAATTGATGTATTCAAGGTCATAGATAGAGGAATGTCATAGCCTGGGTGAACCTCAGATCGATCTGACTACAAAGGTATGTCCTTTACTATTCCAAAGAATGTAAAGGCTGCCTTCATTATTTGACCAGCACATGCTCTCTTTTCTTGAAGCTTGAGAAGCCATAAAATCCAAATACTGAGCATGTCTTCTTTATCTCTACTGTAATTAGATATCATGATACAGCATCAACTTTCACAGAATTAGAGATAAAATTTAGAAAATATATTGATACCCAACACAATGAGAAGTTGCCATGTTTAATAAAGTAGATCTTTTTTTCTACTCCTTCTACCATGAAAAAGAATATATACCAGGGGAGTAAAAAAAGCATGCACATTTTAAGAAATGTTAAAGGATATTCACTGTAATCAGAAGTGTCAGGACACTGATGGTAACCACTTTAATCCCCCTGTAAATGCAAAAGTCAAATGTGACTTGTGTTCATTGTATTGAGTACTACAATTTTAATACAGTTTTTTCCTTTCTTAAAATGTGTATACATTTTTGGTACTCTCTGTAAATGTAAAGGGTTGACTTCCAAACAGCACAGATTCAAACTGCAGAGGTCCACTTGTACACACACTTTCTTTTTCAACTAAAAGCAATAAAAAATATAGTATTTGCAGGTTGTGAAACTCACCCATGTATACAGAGGGCCAGGGTCCTGGAACCAATTCTCTGCACAACCAAGGTGCTACTGTATATATACATATATATTCGTGTATGCATATATATACACACACGAGATATATATGTACATACACCAAATTATAATACACACCATTTACAATAAAACAATTTGCCTTCCCCTCTTATACTAGCAGTTATTTTCAAAAGGTTAAATGTATTTTTAAGAGGTTCAATGTATTTGTTATTTTAATATGTTAATAAAGAAACACCTTTCAGAAAATTGCAGTCACATAACTCAAAATTGGTAGTTTTCTTTCACATGTTCACATCACAATACATTCCTAAGGTTAAGCTTACGTCCTGGCACATGAACTGATATTCTACCCCTCTTTTTCTAATTAAATAAAGAATATTGAAAGCAGAAGGTGACATTATGTATATAACTTCTCAAATTGTTTAAGTTAATAATTTGTTAAATGTATTGTTTTTATTATTTATAACACGTTTTTGACATATACTAAGTCACAATGTGTAATATGTCATGAGCCACAATGTACAGGCTTTACTTAAATGGAAATGAAGTTTTATTTCAATAGAGAAGGCCAAATTCTTCTAAGCTAAATTTAAATTCTATTTCCTACAATTTAGAAATTATTTGTAGGGAGTACAAATTTCTCATAAGATTTTTTAAAAAATGTTCTTCCTTAAACACCACTGTACTCGAACCAGCTGATGAATTCTTCTTAATGGAATGACCATTTTCTAAATGATAGGGGCCTTTAAGGAAGATGATACATACTTAATAAAATTAGTATTTCACTGAGGAGGAGTAGAAAGTCCATCAATGCCAATTTAGACAAAGATTTAAGAATGATAAATTTGGAATGGCTCACATCAGAATTGTCAAAACCACTCTTACTTAGAAAAACCGTAAAGAGAAGAAGAAATAGTTATCAAATATTCAAGTTATTCTAGTAATAGCTTTGCATGTATTATCTCATTTAATAAGTTTCAATCCATTCAGCAACTTTTGGTGGTCAGTATTTTTAGTATCCTTATTTTGCAGATGAAGAAGTTAAGGCCCAATTAGGCTAAGTCATGTGTCAGAGATCACAGAGCTAATCCTTAGTTCAGGGTATAAAAGTAAAAAAGGAAAATGAAACTCAGCAAAGCAGTTACCTTTATGCATAAAAGGAGATTTGTTGTGATCCATCACTATATTTGGTACATGCATATAATTCACCAGTGGGTTGTCCTTCATCACTTCAAATGAGGTATGATGGACGATCCTATCCAAATCTCATCATTCAGGTTCTTCTCTAGAAATTTAATAATCTTCTTGATTTCTGTCTTTGGATTCTATCAGTAAAAAAACATATCCAAGAAAATGATAAACAAGTAAATAACTGACATAATGTGAAAATGTATAAAATATTTATAATCTGTTTTCTTAAATGTTGATTCTGAATACTGAAAGAAATTCACATTTGGTTGGTTCATTCTTCATAAGTTTTAAATAAACTAATTATAAAAGTTTAAAAATCAGTAATATTTGTTTAGCAAAAATGTATAGAATTATCTTGTTTATTCTAGCTCTGACATTTTAGTTCACATGCAAAATGCAATAAAAACAACCCCTGGGCTCAATATTAGCAATATTTCAAGAACAAAAGCATCACAGCCACTTCAAATTAAATTGGAAATCAGATTTGAGTTGTAAATGTTGTAAAGATTCAATATCTCTTTACACTTTCTGCCTTTATTTTTTCTGTTCTTAATAAAATTTTTTTTATTTTTTATAAAAATTTAGAAACAAAAAAATAAAAACTCATGGAAAACTTCAAATATGTTTGATTTGAAGACTGATTAGACCTTGCTTTGACATAAATATAAAAAACTTCAACAAAAGTGCAAATAAATCAAGGACTAAACTACTCATTAATCGTTGAAGATACAAAGAACAAAATCTAAGAAATGAATCATTTTTCAGCTTCTAATCACATAACAATATTTGTAACATTTTAGGAAGCAAATAAATTTGTATGGCTATGTCTAGAAAGGTGTTGGGGAGGTGATATCTAAGCTGAAGTTGAAAATGATGAGCCACAATTTACCAAGACCCAAAATGCATGGTCTACTGAGCTGTTAAAGACTGAATTTTCAGCTGAAGAAACGGTTCAAATCCTTCCAGGTGTAAGATCTCCTAATGTGTTCAAGGAAGAAGAAAAGCAAAGTGATTGAAATTTAAGGTGAGTTGTTCATTAAGTGTGAGAGAGGCTATAAAACCAAAAAGATGAGTTACGGCAAAATTTGAACCATCTTTGAATGTCTTGAAGAAAGATTTTTATGCAGTGGGGAGGCAATAACATTTTTAAATGTGTATTATTAACTGTGGATATGGGCAGGAAGTTTCCTCTAAAAAAAATTCTGACCATATTTTCAGTATCAGTCCCCTGTGAGAGAAGCATGAGATGTGTCAGTAATGAGTAAAAGGGCAGAAATGATGTTAGTATAGAAAAGTCCAGTGGAAAAGATAGCAATAGTACTAGAAAATTCATAGATGAATAGGCAAATACACAATATTTTCTGTTAGACATACAAAGTACTTGGAGAATAATCTGGCCACTGCCAAAGTATTAATGATGATGTTAGTCTATAGAGCAGTAGAAGCTAAAGCAGAAAGTGCTGACTCTGGTTGAATCTTGTGATTTTCTTCTTCACCCCCTTTATTGAGAATTTAAGTAGACTCTCATAGACATGTTGTAAATTATTATATTTTTTCTGATTTTTATTATTGATTAATACCCTAAAACTTTGCTCTATTGTTGTAGTCGTTTTAAAGCTCTCTATATAACATTGTCTAAAAATGACCGTATGACAGAAGAAAAACATGTCCTGTTAAGTATAATGTATGTTGCTAGTTTGAGAGGGATTTTAAATATATAGCTATGACTAAAAAATTCACTGGGCTAGATCATAAATTTATATGAATAAACTGACTTGATTAAAGCATTTTAAATGAATAAGGACAGAAATGGTTTCAAGAG
Organism: Tarsius wallacei; assembly: GCA_963574415.1. Lineage (NCBI taxonomy): Eukaryota > Metazoa > Chordata > Mammalia > Primates > Tarsiidae > Tarsius > Tarsius wallacei. The sequence continues at coordinate 19,221 of CAUYQG010247738.1, read as the reverse complement.
TGTCATGTGGGGAACAACGTGATATTTGACTCAGAATTTAGATTACCGCCTAGCCCAGGAAATATATTTCTTTGTTTTATAAGGAAAAGGGACTGCTGTTAGAAGCTAAAACTGTTCTTTTCATAAAACTAATAAGTGCTGCTTTGGTATTCAGATAATGAAAATTTATTTGGTAAAAAAAAGGGACAATTTTCTTTCTTATGAAGAATTTACAATCTAACTCTGGCTAAACAGTCACTCAGGAAATGTCATCACTTTGTTAAAGTGTTTTAATAAAACTATGCTAGGTTTTACAGCTGTGTAATGGCAGCAAATTGACATTAGTTATCTCAGTCCCTGGATAAAGGGGCAATGATAAGGTTTAGATCACAGATTCTCTCTGAAATGCAAACAACTGTGATGAAGGGAGGGAACCTGGGCAGAAAAGAAAAACTCAAAATATTTGTCATTATAAGACATGAGAAACACCTTTGGAATATCCCAGTAGTAGAGCAAGAGGTATTTTATACGGAATGTAATTTCTGTGTTATGCTTTAGAAACTGAATGCCATAGTAAAATAATAGATGCATTTGATTTAATTTTCTAAAATGATATTTGAATGTAGTTGTCACTGAGTTGGAAAAAAAATCTATTTTGAAAAGGAAAAAGTCATCTCAACTATGGTTAATAGCAATATTAAAAATAAAAATTACTTATCAATTTCACCTACCTTTTTCAAACAGGAATTTCTCCAGATATTCTTCCCAGGTGCCAGGAAAAGGTCTTAAATTACTCATTAAGTCAAAATGGTAGTATGAGACAGCAACGTCCTTGGCATTTTGAGACAGACAAATCATCTTCAGGGAGGATTAAGAAAATCAAATAAAAAATGGGGTTTTTTTTGGTTTTTTTTGAGTTGGAGTCTCACTCTGTCACCCAGACTGGAGAGCAGTGGCCGCTCCCAGCCACCGCAGCCTCGACCTGTTGGGCTCCGGCGATCCTTCCGCCTCAGCCTTCCAAGTAGCTGGAACTACAGGCACTCGCTACCACGCCCAGCTAGTTTTTGATTTATTGTGGAGATGAGGTCTCGCCAAGTTGCCCAGGCGGGTCTCAAACCCACGGGCTCAGGCAATCTACTCACCTCAGCCTCCCAAAGCGCGTGATTACAGGCTGAGCCACTAAGCCCGGCTAAAAAAATGTTTTGATAAGAAAAAAAAACCTAAAGTCAAGAAAAATAGCAGAGTATTTTTTCACCTGGAAACTGTGGACCATGAAAGCCCCTCTTTTAGCACATTAAGTATAGAATCAATTTAAGAGATTTTTACTAAGGCAGCACCTTCATGAGATTAGAACCATAGAAGTATAGAGGTTTTGAAAAAAATATGTCTGTTTCTGGCTTCATGACAACAGACCACTATGTCTTCAGAGAGAACTGCAGGGTCCTAAAACAAACATCACCAAGAAGATGGCAGTATGACTAAAGAAAATACCAGCAAATTGAAAAAAACAAAATTGTGGGTGAAAAAAAAGTTTAACTTCTACCATTTAAATATCCAGAAAATATTAAGTGTTGGAAAAAATAGATAAAAAAAGGCAAAGAAAAGATAATATAAACATTTAAATAAATTTAGAGGGCTTCCAGTTCAGAAATTAGAAGACATAGACTCTTTTATATCTTTTTCTGCTTTTTCCCTGGAAATTATTCAAGAGACTCTGGAAATTGTTCAGGTATAAGAACTCTTCAGACATATTGGATAAAGACCTGAATAATGCCAATGGGTGAGGTTCTTCTGGCTTTCCTTTTATGTCCTACATGCTCTTGAAATGGGCAGTAAAAAGGCCTGTGAACTGTAGCCTTAATGGGCATAAACTAAACAAAAAATACCAAAAAAAAAAAAAAAACCCAAAAAGCAAAACTGCTCTCCCTGGTCACAGGATTAGCAAAGAGGAAGCTCAACAAAGACATAGTGAAGAATCCCATACGCTTCTCCACACCTAGGACCACATTAGGTGACCTCATTCACTGGCAATAGCAGTGATGAAGCTCTTAGCCATCCAAGCTTCTGCTACACAATTGGGACCTTCATGGGCAGTGCCATTCAACCACAGTGACAACAACAGTGAAGCTCTGTATCTCCCTGCCCTCTATCCAATGACATAAGGAGACACAAAACTTAAAGCTTTTGTCCTCCTTCCAGAAGGACAGTTAGCAATAGCAACTGATCTGGGGAGGTACTTTATGCCCCTGTATACAGCATCAGCAGGGATGGAGCCGGATCTGAAATCAAAGCAACCTGAAAAAAATACTGAGATATGTCAAATGTTGATTATTTGACAAATATTCTAAGGCCACAATCTTTAAAATGCATCGACACTCAATTAAAAATTCTGCAGAGGATACAGGAATAAGAGAACACTTCTGCACTGTTGGTGGGAGTGTAAACTAGTACCATCCCTGTGGAAAATACTTTGGCGATTCCTAAAAGATCTAAAAATCAACATTCCATGTAACCCAGCAATTCCCCTTCTGGGAATATACCCAAAGGAACTCAAATCACTTTATGAAAAAGATACCTGCACACATGTTTATTGCAGCATTATTCACAATAGCAAAAACATGGCACCAACCATGCTGCCCATTGAAAGAGGACTGGACAAAAAAAAATGTGGCACATATACACAATGGAGTATTATGCAGCCATAAAGAAGGACAAAGTTATGAACTTTGCAGCAATTTGGATGGACTTAGAGTCTATAATATTGAGTGATCTATCACAGAAACAAAGAACTGAGTACCACATATTCTCACTCATAAGTGGATCTTGAACAATTATCATAATACTATAAGAAAGGGATTGGCGCCGGGCTCGGTGGCTCAGCCTGTAATCCCGCGCCTTGGGAGGCTGAGGTGAGTGGATTGCCTGAGCCCGCGGGTTCGAGACCCGCCTGGGCAGGCGAAACCTCATCTCTACAATAAATCTAAAAAATTAGCCAGGCGTGGTAGCGCGCGTCTGTAATTCCGGCTACTCGGAAGGCTGAGGCGGAAGGATTGCTGGAGCCCAGCAGGTCGAGGCTGCGGTGGCCGGGAGCGGCCACTGCATTCCAGTCTGGGCGATCGAGTGGGACTCCAACTCAAAAAAAAAAAAAAAAAAGAAAGAAAGGGATTGGCAGTAGTTGGGAACTGTGGCAGGGGAGGGGCAGGGCACACCTCATCAACAAGGGCACCTACATAATGTATACATTTGTATACTGAACCCTGAATTGTACCTCACATCTTTAAAATAATAAATTTTTAAAAAATCTGAAATAAATAAAAAACAGATAGGAAAGAAACATACATTGCATATGGAACATTAGATATATAAAAATTATAGATCTGGAATGTACAATAACTGAAATGAAACATTTACTGGAGGGCCTTAATAGTGCAAAAGCATTGTAGTATTGGATCAGTAAAGCTGAAGATAAGTCAATAGAATTTACTGACTATGAATGAACAACAGAGAAGAAATGAATGATAGAAAAATGAACAGAACATCAGGGGTCTGTCAGATAATAACAAAAGATCTAACATTTATTTATTCAGAGTTATACAACAACAGGAGAAAAAGTGAAACATTGAAAAAGTATTTAGAGGATTAGTGGCCACAAACTTTCCATATATGCCAAAAGAAATAAATCTATAGATCTAAGAAGTTGTGTGAACTACAAAAAAATAAAAATAAAGCCCCTCAAAAAGTCATATCAAGAAACATCAGAAATAAACTTCTGAAAACTAAAGACAAATACAATTAAAAAAAAAAGTCAGAGACACACAACAAATTCCATATTAAGGATCACCAATTTGAATGACAATAAATGTCTAAGCTAAAATCATGAAGACCAAAAGGAAGTCGCACAATGTTTTTCAAGTTCAGAAAGTAAATAATCTAAATTCCTTCTTCACAAAAAAAGAAGAGCAAAATAAACCCAAAACAAGCAGAAGAAGAGAAATAAAAATGAAGCAAAAATGTGTCTTGTCTCTTTTTAAGAAAAAAAAAAGTGAATGAACTTCTAGCAAGACTGACATAGATAAAAGAAAAAAGACTCAAATAAGATCAAGAACAAAACAGAGATAATCACAACAAATGCTGCAGCCTTAAAAAGGATAATGGAAGTATAATGTAAACAACTCTTCATTCATTCATTAAACAACTTACAAAAATTCAGTACAAACTCACAAAAGTCAGACAAGATGAAATATATAATTTGCATAACACCATAATTATTGAAGATACTACATTTAAAATACAAAATCTCTCCATAAGAAATTAAGCAGGCACAGATGTTTCAGTGAAGAATTGTACCAACTATTAAAATAAGAACTAATGTTCTTTAGTTCAGTTTTTGTAGAAGCCCAGAAAGTCAGATGATCTAGAGACAGCTGAGGCAATAAAAGTAGCAGTATTATGTCAAGATGAAGATTCTGTGACTACTCAACTTGGAAAACTTTCATATGTAAGTTTAGATTAAAACATAAAAAAATAAAATTGCAGCAATTCAATGGAGCCCAGTTCTCATAGTCACAGGTGAATAAAACATTTGAACATTTACTGACAATGTAAGTGGGTAAAGGGTCATATTGAAAAGTTGACTTGCAGTCAGGAGTGTACCTTCAGTGTTTCTCCCAGAAAACTTTAGAGAGAAGATCCGTTGGTAGATAAGTCTTCATAAACTGAGGTGTTGGATTCTTCTCTATCTGCTCTAAACCTGAAAAATTTCAGTGTGGTATATTGAAACGTTAGAGTCTCCAAGAAGCCTACATTTCTTTATTTTCCCAATCAAATTTTCAAAGCATTTTTGAGCGTTATATAATATAGCTAAATTCTAAGCCAATCACAGACTTTTCACTGGATTGCAGAGGCAGTAATGGGTAATATTTAAGGGCATAGGCTCTGACACTTTAGAAGTGAGGTTCAAATGCTGACCGTATCACATTTACTGCAAGACATTTTGAAATCTGAGAATACTGTGCTTCACTTTCACTATCGCCAAAATTAGATGTAATAACACCCACTGTGATGAATTGGAGTTGTTACCATACCTGTGCATTACCTTAAATGTCTCTTTACTGTTTTCTGTATACCAAAGATATATCAATAACCAGTAATTCTAAAATTGGCTACTGTGTTGCACTAGCTACTGCAGCATAGATGATGCTATCTTGGTATACAGTATCAGCTGTTGTGTATATATTTTAATTATTTCCTTTATGAGTCATACACACACACACACACATACACACACATTCACATACTCATAGATTTACTGCTAATCTTACATAATCTTGTCACATCTGCATAGAAAGACACACCCACACAAAATTGTATTTAACTCACTCATTCAAAAAAGAGGTATATGTGGTTGCCTGTGTGTATACAAAGTGAAAATGCTGTGCAAGCAGGTGGTAGAACTTGGTTTCAAATTAAGGTCTTTGGATGGGAGATATATGAATTTCCTTAAGGCAGAAAGTGTCATTTTTGTTGTTGCTTTTTTTTCCATTTGGAGCTAAGAAGGTCCCAAGTGTCCTGTATCTCACCATATCATTAACTTGGCCAGTTGAGGGCACTTTGGGGATAAAGCATACACAGAGAATTTCAGGCATAGGCTAGGAAGAGTTGAACTAACCCATTACAATTTCTATTTTTTTTTTTAATGATTTTGGTGGCCTTTATCACATCTCAGATATTCTTTCAATAATGTCATCACCTGTAGAGCAACCAAACACAATCTCAAATTATCATCTTTTCATTCAGGTCTTTCCAATAAATCTAGAAGTTTTATACATTATTTTTCCCCCCACAATATTACATATATCCAGTCTAACCTCTAGATTTACTGTCAATCTTGCATAATCTTGCCACTTCTGCATAGAAGGACACACTTACACAAATTGTATCTAACTCGCTCATTCAAAACAATCATTTGTAGCCGGGTACGGTGACTCACATCTGTGATCCCAACACTTTGGGAAGTCAAGGCAAGAGGACTGCCTGAGACCAGGGATTTGAGACCAACATGGGCAACTTGGAAAGACCTCATTTCTACAATACATCCAAAAATTAGCCAAGCATAGTGGCGTGTGCCTGTAGTTCCAGCTGCTTGGAAGGCTGAGACAGAAGCAACACCTGAGTCTAGCAAGTTGAGGCTGCAGTGGCCATGAGTGTGCCACAGCACTCCAGCCTGGGCAATAAAGTGAGAGTCCAACTTAAAAAAAAATCATTTGTTTCACCTGTTTACAATAATTCATTATATATAGTAAGTCACTTAGTCTATTTACTATGACATTCTTTTTTTACTCTTCTGTTTAACACTCATTTTTGTTTAATAGTTGATTTACTTATTTGTTTATTTACTGTCTGTCCCCATGCCCCTTTGCCACCTACTCCCAAACATACACAATAGAGTGGAGATTTTATAAGAGCAGAAATGTTCACAAATAAACGTCAGTAGAGAACAATGACTAGCACATGAGTTATATTAAGAACATTTTAATTTGAATAAAGATAGCTTTGGCAAACAGCAAGTAAAAGTGGAAGATACCCACTTAAATTGAAATTCAGATAAATAACAGATGATTTCTTAGTAAAGTATTTCCCATGAAATATTTGGGACATCCTTTACAAAATAAAATGGTTATCTGAATTTCAAATTTAATTAGGGGAACTTGTATTTTATCTGGAATCATTCAATACAGACCTATAAAATTTTGTCAGGGATTTTATTATGTTTCTGCTGTTTTAGCAGTTGCAGCCTCTTTACCCAGCATATAAAAGTGAGAAATTGTAATCTTCCACAATTCACTACTTCTTAATGCTCACAGCATGAACTCACGTGTGTTTCTTTTAAGAATTGTTTCCAGTGTCTGTTGTTCCTTGTTCTTCTGTCAACTTTCCAAAATATTTCTCTGTTTCCTCTGTTTTGCAATCATTTTTACCGTGTGATGTCCTTAAATGAATTCCTTATATCCTCAAGTGTGTGAGGAATAAAGACAACACAGGTATCTACATCCAATCCCTAGAGTAGATCTAAGTGCCACAATTTACCATTGTCTGCCTGCTGAGCTTCAACCACGCACTCAGGCAATGTGACAGAACCTTCCTCTCCATCTCCAACTCTGCCTCCCACCTGTAATCCCTGACTCCCATGTTCCTGATTACTTTGGTTCCATCAGTTTTCCCACTTCATACTTTCCTATGGCTCTAATGTCTTACTTCACTCTTGAACTCATGTTAGTTGCATGTCCCAACATAATCCTTCAGGTTCAAACTTCAGCATTTGCTCTCTGACTTCAGGCAACTACACAAAAGGGCTGACACCCTCCCTGCTGATACTTTTCTGGCTATGGAAATAATTAATACAGTCTTTCTGTTTTGGGGCACCTTTGCTATGGGAGAGGATTGGGATGTTACCGCTTACATTGACATACAGATTTACCACCATCCTCCTATCTTCTCAGCCCAAATTTCCAGCAGCATTTGAAAGCCAAACTTTACTTCTTGATTACCCCTCTCATTTGCCTACAAATCAAATATTCTTCCATTTCTTCTTAGTTTTTTGTTTCTTTTCAGTTTCCTTGGCTAGCTCCTCTTCCTCTACCAAGCCTCAACATGTTGGTGTTTTTCACAGCTCAGTCCTGCTTTTCTCATATTGCTCTACAGGGTTATCTTGGGTGATCACATGGATTCTAATTATTCTGAGAGTTGCCTAACAAATATGTTTTATCTAGCTCCAAATACCATAATTTCAACTGACTATAATACCCAGTGGCATCTCAGCCTAAAACTTGCAAACTGAATTATTAATAGCCCCACATTCAAATGTGTTCTTTTCCAAGTACTTTTTTTTTTTTTAAGAACAAGTAAATGGTTCCATAATCCTTGGTTGATCAAAATAAAGACTGCAGCAGCCAAGAGTGTGCCACTGCACTCCAACCTGGGGGACAGACAGAGTGAGACCTCGGACTCAAACAAAACAAAACAACCATTTGTTTTAATTGTTTACAATAATTTATTATATATAGTAAGGCGTTGCTCAGTCTCTTTACTATGACATTCTTTTTTTAATGTTCTATATAATGTTCATTTTTGTTTAACCATTTACTTACTTATTTGTTTACTGTCTGTCTCCATGCCATTCTTGGCATTCTTAACTCTTTCATTTCCCTAATATTTCTTATACAGTTTATCGACAGGTCCAAAGTATACCTCCTCTAGCAACCACAAAGCGGCCAGTGGGGCCTTTGTATTTAAAGTAGCAACAATAACAACAATGACAAAAGCAACCACAAAAATTATATAACTTTTGTCTAAAACCTTCAATGTTGTTCTCATCGTGCTACATATAATTAGAGTATCTTCTAAAAATTACAAGCCCTGCATAACCTGTCCTTGCCTAGCCTCCAATTGTTTTGCATTCCATCTTTTCCTTCCTGCATTGGTCTTTTTAGTCCTTGGACTATACCAAGTCTTTCTTAATCAAGACCTTTATGTCTAATACTTCACCTTCCTGGAATATGCTTTCATTATCTAGGTATGTGGCTTTAAGTCTCAATTTACAGTAGACATCACTGAACATCCCATTTAAAGTAAACCTTCCTGTCATTCCCTTCCTTAGAGTCCTATTCTTTGTTTATATACGATTAATAACATGGCTGTGTTTTTAGCTTATTTACTTTTTTAATATCATAATTTTGTTGCAAGCTCCCTGGGTACAAGATATATAATTTACTAATCATTTTATATCTATCCCACAGCAAAGTGAAAAATTCTTTAGAAGCACTTAAACATTTGTGGAATAAAAAATTAATGGTATTAATAATAAGTTTATGTTTTAAGAGGAGTTGGTACTCTTTACTAATTTTTTTAAATTACAACAATGTCCTAAGTTATAATTTTGTTGCTCTAATCTGCCATATTATACACTATAAAAGTCAATAAAATATAAGGAACATTATTTATGCTATTAACTAAATTTTCAGTTGTTTCCAATAGCACAACTCTTCATCTTTCGTGCCTTTTTTAGAAGTGCAGCAGACTAAACTACAGTTTTTCATATTTCTCGGTTACTATGTTGCTTACAAACTTACATTTTATGTTACCAAATCTATACCAGTTACTTTGAATGGGAGTCACAAATATAATAATGCATATACTGTGTAAATAATATTACCTGATGTTCTTAGTCCAAGGAGGGTCATTTCCAATATTGGAGCTTTAACATTAATAAAGTCTCACATTTTTCAACTTCTCCATCATTTAGAATCATGTCTACAATTTCACTAGCCCTAGTGGTACCTATGGCAAAAGGCAACATTTTTGTAATCATCACCCAAATCTAGGGAGGAGGTGAGAAGTACCTATTAGAAGCTTGCCATCTTAATACACTCTGTTAGAAATTTAATTCTGCAATTTCACTTTGTATGCCTCATATGTTTCTTATAATACAGTAGAAGTAGATGGCTGCATTGATAGGAATATTAACTTTACTTAAGATACTATGATTTTATATAGAGAAGGAAACCAAAGTTGAAGTCAGAACTGCACTTGTCAGGCCATAAAACTTACCTGATTTAGGGTAAGTGGCTATCACAATGTCATCTGGTCTGCTGTGGAACTGTTCAACCTTTTCCCAGTTGTTCATAAAAACACAGATCACGGGATAGCCATGGACCATCTTCAGATTTTTTCTCAGGGCATTTTTTTTGGAGAAGTCATTTTTATACCAGATTGCATAAATACTTAATAGGCTATTTACTGATGGTTAGATCATGGAGAAATAAAAAAAGATAAAAATCAGAATCTGAGACATTGCAATTTGCCACAAAGTAAGACTGGCCTTTAATACACTGAGTACACAGAGATCTAAATACAAAGGATGTATTTTGTGGCCATAAACTGTAGACTGTTGGAGCAGCAACTGGCTCACTGACAAGCAGGGCAACCATCTTCAGTGGAAGCTTTGAAAAGTATTGGAATTGCACATCTCACATTGAATGAAAAAGAATTCTGTTTCACAGAAATGTGCTTTAAAAAATTCTAGGTTTAAAGCAAAACAAATCTATCATTAATACTTCAGCTGTATCACTAGAGAGAACAATCTGCTTTACTCATTCTACCAATTCAAATTTTAATCTCATCAAAACATATCCACAGATACACACACACATAATGTTTGATCAAATGTCTGGGTTCCCTGTGGCCCAATCAGTTTGACACCTAAAACTATCACAAAGAGTCACTCATTATTTATTTTTTCCCACTTAATCATCACTGAACTTTGCAAGCAAAACTGTAGCCTTGCTTTTGATAATATTTCTTGTTTTTTAACTCTTCCCCACATCCTTTTCCCTGACACACATGGAATGAAAACATCTCAGAACTAAAAGAAAATGTAGCATGTGAATTTATAGACTGCTTCATACTCTATTTTTTCATTTATTTTTGAGACTCTTAATAAATAATAACAGTAAATGTATACTAGTGAATAAATAGAAATAATTTGACCTAATCACTGTGTGAATTGTATAATATTTCAGATAAATTTGTATTTCCTCAAGTAACACAACATGAAACTTCAAAGATTACCAATCACTTTAAGAATGACTGATAAGTATACCTTTTTTAGCCAAATATTTTATAAATAATTTGGTAACTCCAAAATTTTTTGAAGGAGCTTTAAACAGTGATTGTACTTACTAAGTTCTCAGTAGTTGCTTATATAATGGGTGCCTCAAACAAAATAATTTAAGAGCTAGCTGCAGCTTAAACTGGTTTATTTATTAATCCGTATAGAAATAAGTATGCTTTTGATTAGGAAAAACATGTTGATATAACAGCCTGATACTTCAGAGGTAACTCCTCTACTACCACTCCCAAAAACGTCTAGAAGAGAAAAATTGGGGCCAACATTTCTTTATTTTGCATTGTCTGACATGTATTATTTTTATAAGCAATGTATCAAATTTGTATAAGAAATGTATCATGCTTGTTTTATCTTATTATTAATAAACTTCACACAGTAATAGTGAGTTATTTTGTTTCCCCAGTAAAACTCATTATTAAACAATATGTTTGTCTTAAAATATATGGCTTCTCATGCTAAAAATACAGTGAATATGAATGAAAATAATTTAAATTTTGCATCTTCATTTGCTGCTTATAAAGTAAAGGAGTTGTGGACCCCAGAAGCCTGGAACAGAGGGCATTGATGAAGGATCAAAGTTTTAGTAAAGAGTGAAGACAAACAAGGTGAGAACCTGAGTCAAGAAGGTTGATAAAAGCTGAGTGGCTAGGGCATTTTAGGAAAATGATATTAAGTATTTCCAATTAAACTGTTATCTTTTATATGCTTCTCAGTTATCTTCCATTCCCAGTAAAATGTCTGATAGCCTTAGTAGTCCTTTGTCAATGGAAAGTCTGAGCCTAGTAGAAGACATTCTCTAGCATAAAATACTGTGAAACATGTTAGCAGCCACAAGAAAGGTACAGATCATGAAGTTGGTATTGAATGAATGGATGAAGGATGAGACCTGCACTTCCCACCTAGAATTTTCTGTGGTCTTAAAAATAGTGCCCTTCCTAATTTGTATATAAAGGAATAAGTGAATACAAGAAGCAGCATAGTACCTTCAGATATTAGACTTGATTTTTACGTAATAAATAAAATCGGTCTTTCTGAAACATTTTATTTTATGAATTTCTTAGCAAATTGTTTCATTTTATTTGAAAGTAAGATTAATATCAAGTCTCATTTGAACAAGTTATATTCTGAATTATTAGAAAAATAAGTCAGACTCTACTTTTCTTCATTGGCTTTGGAATATAATGTTTAGTAGTATTTTAATGTTACCTACCAACTCTAATAACGCACACATAATATGAGAAAGCAAATGAATACTGAGGATGTGGACACATTTCATGCTGCTTGCTGCAAATCATATAGACAAACTGATTCCCCATGTGGTAGGTAGTTTATATTACACGTTTATAGCATCATTCCTGGTTCCATTTTATGTCTTAGCTCATTTTTTGGTATTCTTTCTTTCTTTATCTTAATTTGTACTATTGTTTTGTATGTGCAAAATCAATCCACAATCGTTCTTCAAATTACAGTTCATGCAAAAGTGCCATATGTTATTGGCTTCCTCTGAAAGCTTCCTAGAAATGCAGAATCTCAGGTCCCAATCCAGAATCAGAATCTACATTTTAACAAGACCTTCTAGTAATATGTATGCACCTGAAAATTTGAGAAACATGTCTTTAAACCATCTTTAATTTATACTTTAACAGAATGGTGTACACATAAATAATTTATCAAAACAAATTCAGTGTTTTCTAGAAAACAACTTGTATTGGCTGTGCTTGATGTGAATTATCTCTAATTGTTACCTACCCTGAAAATAATTCTTATTTTCATGTTGTGAAGTAGATAAAAAAAAAAAAAAAAAAAACAGAGGTTCTGCTCAAAGACACAGAAAACAAGTGGCAGTCCAGAAATGAACTTTGGTTTGCCTGGTTCTGCTCACGTGATCATGCTGCAAATTTACCGTTAGCCCAATTCATTCAACAATGTCCATGATTTATTTCCTCCAAATAAGGGTGTTTATAATTTGTAAAGAAACATTTTGTGACAAACAAAATTCCCTCTGACAAAAAGTTTAAGCTTCTCGTGCTAGAAAAATGTTGCCAGAGAAGGTGGAAATGAGTAACAAGATGAAAATAAAGCTGCTGATTCTGAATACATGCTAGTCACATCTGGGAAGCAGGTGTGACCAATTTAGGAAACTACAGGATATTAGGCCTGAAACAGCATTACCTTATGGTGACCAGTGGATGTTGGTGATTCCAGAATTATATGGGGAAAGATGTACAGAGGAGAGGGCTGGAAGACAAAAGATAACTCATATCATTGAATTGGGTATGCTGGAAGATGATTTAGGAATTATATTGACTTTAAAATATAAAATTAATTCATACATCATTTCAAACTCTACTGGAAAGCCACAAGCAATTTTACTTGATTATAAATTACAGTCCGCATGAAATCTCAAGTCTTCCTACTCAAGATGAGCCAGAGACTGAAAATTAAAATGTCTAAAATTGGCTTTAATGAAGATTAATGGAACAAAAGTCAAAAATGAAAAACAATGCCTGCCTCTGAAGAAATTTAGTCATCTAACATTGAAACTAAATTGTTCTTTTAATAAGTAAAGTATATTTCTTCCATTTGTCTTACCCTTACAGAATTCAGTTCTATGTGGTCCACACTGAGCCTCAGCTAATGATATAAATGTAGTTAACAACATATTCTATATTCTGGAATATACCTTAATGGTGTGTGTGTGTGTGTGTGTGTGTGTGTGTGTGTGTGCATGTATTTGGGGTGAAGGAAAGATGTGAACAGAGATGTGAGAACTTGAAAATTATTCCCTTTTCCTTAAGTTTCATGAGAAGTCCTCCAATCCTAGCATACTTCAGAAGAAGTTCTATTAAACCTAGAAACATAAAATCAAACACTGGAAGATTCTACACAGCATAAACAATAACACTGAGCTTCCCGTGGGAAAATTGGAATTATGCAAAAGACTTTCAAATTACAAATATTTTCAAAATTATTCTGACAAAGCACAATATCCAAAGTTATTCTCAAAAAGCACAATAACTCTGTAAATGCAGGCAAGGATTTCAAGAAAATAAATTAAAAAGCAAATTTTAACTCACAACTTAATCCCCTCATTCAATTTTTGTTTTCAGTTGGTGGAGCTGCTGAGAGGAACCCAAGAGATGATGGTGGTACAGGGAGGGCAGGGCGCAGAGAGCCCAGGAAGGCTCACTCAAATCTGCAGGAAAAAACCAAGTTCAAGGATTGATCTGAACATAGCAATCACTGACTTTCCAGGCAGTTAATATAAAAGTTTGAACCACCTACACATACCCACGATCATACACACATACACACACATCCAGAGCAGGCTCCACTGTTTCAATAGCTGGCAGAGCCAGGAAACACTGAGAAGGAAATGAACCTGGTTGGTGGCCATAAGTCAGAAGTTGCCTAGATCTGAAGTTCTCTGAAGACTTCAAAGGGTCTGAGAAGAATGCAAAGGGAAAGAACATGAAGGGCCAGTGGATCAAAACTTGTTACTTTTCCACCTCATATAAGAATATCTTCTGCCGCCATTGCCTAGCTAAGCTACAGTGTGGTCATGTGCTCTTTGAGCTATGGCCAGCCCATGTTTCCTGGCTTTGGCTCCCTCCTACAATGGGAAGGTGAAGCTCCTCTTTCTCTCTTTCAAATTTACTTTATAAATAAGCTATATTTTTTAATCTAAAAAAGTCTTCTGATAATTTTGACCATTAAGAACAGTGGTTAGGTGTATGAGTGTCTGTGTGAGAGTGTGTGTGTTTCATCTGGAGGAAACATGTTTCCCATATCATGGAAAGACCAAATAGACTAGAAATGTTCTAAGGATAAAATAGCTTTTGGCAGCAGAAACACAAAGAGCAGAACTGATAGTCTCAGAAAGTACCGGTTTTCTATCAGTTTAATCATTTCCACAACTCAGCTTTTTTTTTTTTCTGTATGCAGAATCACATATACACAGGGGAAGAAGAAACAAATAAGAAGTTAGTGGGAATTGACAAGAGTGTTTAGAGGCACTCAGACTTTTTAGATAGTATTTGCTTTTTTATTTTTAAAAATGTGCATTACAAAAACATTCTAGAAGATACAGAAGTAGGATTTTATTAAAAATAAATATAAATATATATTAAACATAAATAAATATAAATATTTCAATAGAAAAATTAGAATAAACTAATAATTGCTTATTGAAATATTTATGTTCTCATAATTTTAAAAGCTATGAATATATTAAGGACATTGATAATTTTTTTCTATAAATAAAACAAATATTTCTTCAAGTTTCTATTGTAATTTTATTTATTTCCCTTGCAGGATTTGTGGCATGCGAGTTAGACTTTGCATAATGACCCTATTTGTGACTACATTTTAGGCTTTTAAAAACTTCATTTCATAAGAAGATAAATTCCTTGAAGACAGGAACTGTATCTCATGCTTTAACAAAATTGCATTTTCAAGGCAAATATAATTAAATCTCAAATATATACTTGTTTATATTCATTGGTGAGAAAAAGCACTTCTAAATTTTACCCATGCATGCTTCTAATTATAACAATGCATATTATTTTTACTGCATGCATTTTCCAATAATATGCTCAAGTTTTTGAACCTCCTAGTACTGAATAAATATTCTAAATTTTTATTTTATTTTATTTATTTTTTTGAGTTGGAGTCTCACTCTCTTGCCCAGACTGGAGTGCAGTGGCAAGTTGCCAGCCACCGCAGCCTCAACCTGCTGGGCTCCGGCGATTCTTCCACCTCAGCCTTCCAAGTAGCCGGAACTATAAGCTCGCGCTACCATGCCCAGCTAAATTTTGGTTTATTGTAGAGACAAGGTCTCCCCAAGTTGCCCGGGTGGGTCTAGAACCCACAGGCTCAGGCAATCCACTTGCCTCGGCCTCCCAAAGTGCTGGGATTACCAGCTGAGTCACCAGGCCCAGCCTATGTTCTAAATATTTTAAAGAGCAGGTTCAAAAAATGAGAAATGGGGAAAAAAACTTGAAGCTATTTAACTTGCAAAAGTGATCGTTTTTCTCAGGTTACAATGTTTTCCCTAGTTCCCTTTTACATTTTGAGAATGTTTGTTTTATTTTTCTTACCTATGAATACGCATTTTAATATTCCAGTTTCTTTGTTCATATACCAGTAGCTTCTATGTGCAGTTTGTCCAATTACCCTTCTTGTAACTGAGACAGTTCAAAGAAAAGACAATATTTTTTGCTACTATTTGCTTCCATGTAAATTCCTGAGTACAGGGCAGTATTTTTTCTTCTTGTGGTAAAAATAATGGTAAGAGTCACATCCTTGAATTTCTTTGTGTCATCATAGCTCATCCACCCAAGAAGGCAAGGACAATCAAGATGAACCTATTTTTATCTCTGAAATGTTTCAATGGCAAGTGTCACCAGAATGCCTTCCTTGCTTCCCTTTCCACCACTGGAGAAGTCTCTCATCTGAATATTGACATCCTTGATTGTGTCACTCATCTTTAATGA
Source organism: Tarsius wallacei (assembly GCA_963574415.1). NCBI lineage: Eukaryota > Metazoa > Chordata > Mammalia > Primates > Tarsiidae > Tarsius > Tarsius wallacei. Next base: position 3,063 of record CAUYQG010247738.1, on the reverse strand, counting down.
GAAAGAAGGATGATAGCAGTAAAAGGGCATTATTGAATAAAATAACGTCCAGAAGGAATACAAATCTTGACATTGAAAAATAAATGAAAGTATTCAAAAATGGGCTAGCAGAATTTGGATCTTCCTCCCTTAGATGTGTTCAGAAGCAAAGGAATCCACTTGTTTAATACTACTTAAAAGTCTTTTGTATGGCAACATCTGTGGCTTCCTCCTTTCCATAAAATCATCGTCTTTCAAGATTCCACTTGTGTACTGCAATATGAAAGGTACCTCCCGAAATTGTTAAATGAACAACATTCACAACCAAACATGCTGGTACTATAAAATAGCACTGATCCTGCCCCTTAAAACATTTCCAGTAGGTTGGTTTCGATGGCTCAGCCTGTAATCCCAGCACTTTGGGAGGTCGAGGCGAGTGGATTGCCTGAGTCTGCAGATTCAAGACCAGCCCCAGCAACTTGCCAATACCTTGCGTGTGTAGTTCCAGCAACTACTTGGAAGTCTGAGGTGAAAGGATTGCCAGAACCCAGCTGGTCGACGCTGGGGTGGACGTGAGTGTGCCATGGCACTCCATCCTGGGCGATGGAGTGAGATTCCAACTCAATCAAAACAACAACAACAAAGTTCCCAGTAAAGGTTATGATGAATGAAAGATCTTTAGATATATATTAACAATCATAGAGTCATGCAAAGTATTAATAGGAGTTTTTAGTTCTAGATGTAGGAAGCAGATTGATTGTATTGAGTCAGTTGTACCTGGTAAATACTAGCATAGTTACTAGCATAATTACTCCCACAATTTTTTAAAATTTCTAATTATTAATTTGACCCCAAGACCAGGTAATCAGCCTGTAATGAGAACATAGTACAGTGGTGAGATTATGAATTTCAGTGTCAGGAAGATAAACTTATGTTCGACCAAGATTCTCCCACTTACTTGTTGCTTGTTGGGTAAACACTATTGAAACAAAAATGAGCACAAAAATAGATTCTCATGTATAACTGCCACCAACCAAATGTATTCTCTTCTTCCTCAAGAGAGGGAGTTTGGTTTGGTTAGGCAAGACAAGGTTCTTGGGGCTGAGAGAGTGGCTATGTATTTTTTCTTCCTTTCTCATTGTTAATAAAAATGAGTTAGTGGAACAATAGAGAGTGAATGTCTCAGCACCAAAACTGACGTGTCTAACTCGAGGTAAAATTGGAGCTACAAGAGTGCTCCAATCGTGGGTGCTACACAATCACTTACTTTCTTGGCTACCAAAGAAAGAAGCCCTGTTTGATAGCTGTAATTTTTGTATCTGTTCCTGCTCTGTTTCTTACCCCTGGAGAAGGAAATAACAAAGGCCATTCCATGATATCTACTTACACGTCTTTTTTGCATTTATATGCAACCCACTCCTAATACACATACACACACAATTATTTTCTAGGCAGAAAAGAAGGTAAGAGAATTACTTCCTTGGGAAGCAGACTAACACACATGCCTCACAAAAATACAAGGAGGGTAACACAGTTCCTGTTTACCATTACAGTAAAAGAGCTTGAGTTGCAAGACTTCTCCTACCCTTTAGGCCAAGTTGTGGAACAAGTAAGAGGAGACACAGCTGGTTTTTTCTTTTCTTTTGTAGCCTTGGGAAAGAACAGCTGCCTCTGATATCCATACATCTGCCTGTGGTTTCAATTTCCTGAATAAGAAACAATAAAAGCCCTCTTAAGGGAGTATATATTTATTCTGAGACCTCTTAAATTGCCTCTGCAAAACATGAAAATATTTTTTAATAACATATAATTTACACTTTGATATCTCCAACTTTTACCCCATCACTCCTTCCTCCTTGAACTCCTCAACTTTGGAGATCCTGGCACATCTCTGATCCTCATCCAATCTCAGTCTGAGGAAGTGGTTGGGCAAGGGTTCCTACTGAATACATTGTCTGGCATAACTTTGAACAACTTAATATGTAATGGCTTATTATAGGATTGAGTTTAGTTCTTTGTGCATACACCAACTGAGTCAAAATACCACATTACTAATTTTTTAATCTTTAGAAATCATAATTTCAAAACTGAACAAGTCCTTAGAAGATTTTTCTGCTGCCTTTGTTCGTCTACTGTCTAGATTTTTACCCAAATTGCTTTTGCAGATGACTGTCATCACTTACTGCTTTAAAAGTTATGCTAACATTTTTGAGAATTTTGACTTTCTTTTTTTTATTTTGAGTTGGAATCTCACTCTGTCGCCCAGACTGGAGTGCAGTGGCCGCTCACGGCCACCGCAGCCTTGACCTGCTGGGCTCTGGCGATCCTTCCGCCTCAGCCTTCCGAGTAGCCGGAATTACAGGCATGTGCTACCATTCCCGGCTGATTTTTGATTTATTGTAGAGATGAGGTCTTGCCAAGTTGCCCAGGCAGTTCTCAAACCCGCGGGCTCAGGCAATCCACACCTCAGCCTCCCAAGGCGCGGGTTTACAGGCTGAGCCACCGAGCCCGGCTAGAGAATTTTGACTTTCATAGCTGGATGAGGTAAACACAGTAAAGAATGACTAGTCTAAAATAGTTGTTTCATAACTTCTTGAAGTACAAAATAAATAACTACTTTATTTTTAGAAAAAAATGTCTTTTTTCATTTAAAAGATATAATAATGCTTTTATTTCAGTTTTACTAAAATTAAAACGATGTTATACATTATAGCTATTGAAATTTTCAAGTTTACATTAAGTAATTTGAGATCCATGAGACTCTTTTTTTGTATATTTTTAAAGAAATATAGAGTTAGCCGGGCTCGGTGGCTCAGCCTATAATCCTGCGCCTTGGGAGGCTGAGGTGAGTGGATTGCCTGAGCCCGCGGGTTCGAGACCCGCCTGGGCAAGCGAGACCTCATCTCTACAATAAATCAAAAAATTAGCCCGGTGTGGTAGCATGCGCCTGTAGTTCCAGCTACTTGGAAGGCTGAGGCGGAAGGATCGCCGGAGCCCAGCAGGTCAAGGCTGCGGTGGCCGGGAGCGGCCACTGTACTCCAGTCTGGGCGACAGAGTGAGACTCCAACTCAAAAAAAAAAAAAA
>CAUYQG010247730.1:0-22714 GCA_963574415.1 Tarsius wallacei | reverse complement strand
TCGCCCAGACTGGAGGGCAGCGGCCGCTCCCGGCCACTGCAGCCTCGACCTGCTGGGCTCCGGCGATCCTTCCGCCTCAGCCTTCCAAGTAGCCGGAACTACAGGCGCGCGCTACCACGCCCGGCTAATTTTTGATTTATTGTAGAGATGAGGTCTCAAACCCGCGGGCTCAGGCAATCCACTCACCTCAGCCTCCCAAAGGTGCGGGATTACAGGCTGAGCCACCGAGCCCGGCTTTTAAAGGGTTTTCAACAGCGACTTCCATTGACACCAGGATCCAATTGGTATGGATATACCCTGACAAGATCCCAACTGGCAAAAGCCTCTGTGGGATCATCCTGAGATCAGGGCTCAGAATCCTGTCCTGCTCTCCCATTCCTCAAGTGCCAAACATAAGCTCACCTGTGCTGCTTCTCCAGTGAGGATAGTCAGGAAAGAACATGGAGCCACTGGAATGTTGGGGAAGAAACATTTATCAAGGTACTTGCTACGCATCAGGCACAGGACTAAGAGCTTTATTTATTATCACTTTTTTTTTAGAGTTGGGGCTCACTCTGTTGCCCAAGCTGGAGAGCAGTAGCGCCATCATAGCTCACTGCAGCCTCCTAGGTTCAGGTGATCCTTCCACCTCAGCCTCCCAAGTAACTAGAACTATTGGCGTGCTCTCAAAAAAAACTTTTTTAGAGGTGGGGTCTTGCCATGTTGGCCAGGTTTATTTATTTTCACATTTAATCCTTATAATAACTATCTTCTGAGATATGTGCCTTAGTTCTTACTTCATAGATGGGGAAATCAAGACAGTGAGACTTAATAGCCGTTCAAGTTGCACAGCTAGTAAGTGAATTTGAACCCACACTGGCCTGCTTAAAGGCTCTTTCCACCATATCACATCTCTTCTAGATCCACTTTTGAAGACTCATATTCTAGTGACTTGAACATTTTTGGTTTAAAAATAGTTTGATTTAGCCGGGCTTGGTGGCTCAGCCTGTAAAATCCCGCGCTTTGGGAGGCTGAGGTGAGTGGATTGCCTGAGCCCGCAGGTTCAAGACTTGCCTGGGCAACTTGGCAAGACCTCATCTCTACAATAAAAAAAAAAAAAAAAAAATTAGCCGGGCGTGGTAGCGTGTGCCTGTAGTTCCAGCTACTTGGAAGGCTGAGACGGAAGGATCGCCGGAGCCCAGCAGGTCGAGGCTGCGGTGGCCGGGAGTGGCCACTGCACTCCAGGCTGGGCGACAGAGTGAGACTCCAACTCAAAAAAAAAAAAAAAGTTTGATTTAAAAATATATTGTATCTTATTTTTTCTCCCAACTGACCGTAAGTTAAGTCAATTCATTGCTCTATATCACCCCCTAGAGTATATAATTTTGTATGCTTGTGGGTTAAAAAAAGATGCAAGGCAGGGAAAACAGGAGAAAAAGAAAAGATATCAGGCGGGAGTTTCCAGCAGAAGCCACACAGCACATGAGGCCCTCCTGAAACATGCTCTGTCCATTTCAGTGAAGAATCTTCCAATCATATCCCGGCCCTGGCCCTCTCTGGAGGTAAGGCTGAGCAGAGATTTGTAGGGTCAGAAGGTGGGAATGATTTCCAGATTGGCTCTCTTAATGCAAAAAAAAAGAGAAAAAGACCATCCTCCTGAGGGGCTTCCCATAGGAAATCATCCCCACTCCCACTGCCAATTTGACTGGGGGTGTGAGAAGGGAGGGGATTCCTGAAAACCAAACCAACAGGGCCTTTCACACGAGAACAGCCAGAATCCCCCATGACAGGAGCTGAGCCTCCTTCCCCAGAGCCTGTAGATTGGGCATGGTTTTATCAGCAGGAGGGCCTAATCCCCAGAGTGCAAGAGTCCACCAGGCTTCCTGGCTAGAGTTGCACTGTCTGATAAAAACCATCTGAGCCTGAATAACCAAATGTTTGTCTTTGTTCCATTTATCCTGGGGCCCTGGGATTTCTCCTGGAGTGGCTAATGCCCCAGGCTCTTCCTCTGTTTATTTTCTTTGGTTGTTTTCCCAGAGCTGATGGCTGTAGGATGCAGTTAGCCCACGGCTGGTTGGCTGGAAAAATGGAGGATGCAGCCAATGAGAACCAGCCTGCGTCATGTCAGGCTTTGAGGCGTGCAAGAAAAGAAAGAAAAAAAGAAAGGACAACTCCCTCATTTGCCCATCGCTGCTGCCTGATGTTCCATCTGGAGGTTTTTACCTCCTTTGGGTTAAATATTGACTCTTGCTTGTTTGAAATGCCAATAGCCTTGCAGAACAGATAATACATGTGACCATTAAACTTAATGGCTTTGCTGCTTGCTCGAAAGTGAATAGCTTCCCAAATAAAGACCAAGATAAACCCATTTCAACCAGCCAGAGCCATCCCCTCAAAGGTCTTGTCAAGCTCTTCTCTTCCCAACTGTTCAACTCAATCCTGCCCATGATTTTTTTTTTTTTAAGTCGGAGTCTCACTTTGTCACCCAGGCTGGAGTGCAGCGGCACGCTCCCGTCCAGAGCAGCTTCAGCCTCAACCTGCTGGACTCAGGCAATCCTTCTGCCTCAGCCTTCCAAGTAGCTGGAACTACAGGCGTGTGCCGTCACACCTGGCTAATTTTTCTTGAATTATTGTAGAGACGAGGTCTCACCAAGTTGCCCAGGCTGGTCTCGAACCCCCGGGCTCAGGCAATCCTCTCACCTCAGCCTCTCAAAGTGCTGGGATTATAGGCTTGAGCCACCGCGCCTGGCTTGCCCATGATTTAAAGCACAGATCAAGGGCTACCTCCTCCCCTGTGGCTTGCTATGAATGATACATGTCATTGTTCCCACATGTCTGTTTTATCTGGACTAAGGATATGAAAACTCTTGTGAAGTCCTGCTCTGCCACCCAGTAGCTCTGTGGTCTTGGACAAGTCACAATCCAGCAACCTATTTGAGCCTTGGTCCCCATATCTGTAAAATGGGAATAGCGATCCCACTTCACAGGAGTGCTCTTGGGGTTAAATGAGATAACCCATGAGAAACACTCCAAGTGCTTATGGTCTGTCTCCCCCACTAGAAAGTCAAGTACTTTGTCTATTTTCTCTGGCAGCCCCAGAATAGTGTCTATCACCTGGTAGGTGCTCAAGAAATGTTTTAAGATTAGGGAACAACAGCTAACGTGTACTGAGTGTTTATTAGGTTCAGAAACTCTTCTAAATTTTTCACATGTCTTATTTAATGCAATATAAAGAAATGCTATAATGAAAAGCAAGGTATTTTTAGACGGCAAAGGTAAAATCGTTCTACATTCACACTAGTCGCTCAGTAAGTATTTGTTGAAAGATTGAAGGCCTGGGCAGGCGAAACCTCATCTCTACAATAAATCAAAAAAATTAGCCGGGTGTGGTAGCGCACGCCTGTAGTTCTGGCTACTCGGAAGGCTGAGGCGGAAGGATCGCTGGAGCCCAGCAGGTTGAGGCTGCAGTGGCCGGAAGCGGCCGCTGCACTCCAGTCTGGGCGACAGAGTGAGATGCCAACTCAAAAAAAAAAAAAAAAAAAAGAATATTGTGGAGTCAGTCTCTCAAGAATATACCCAGACTAGTTCATTTAAAGTGAGTTTTTATTGAAGTATCACGTATACAGAGAAAAGTGCACAAGTTCTAAGTGTAGAACATGGTGCATTATTCATAAAGTGAACACACGCAGTGACCACTACCCAGGTCAACAAATAGAACATGATAGAATATGACCACTGCCATGGAAGCCCCTCTGCGCCTTCTCCTAGCCTTTATCTCCAAGCTCCTTCCCCAAAGTCAAAACTGTCCTGACTTCTAACCCCAGAGATTCATAGACCAGATTTGAAACTGAACTTGCAGGAAAATATGAATTGGCACATGCCAAGCAGGGCACAGAGTCAAGGGCCCTGAGTTGGAAGAAAACACCATCTTTCTTCAGTACGATCCACATTTCACATATCTTGAGGTCTTCTGGTAATCATCTTCTTCTGCAAAAGGGGGGACTATAAATGCCATTCACCTCTTGTAATCAAAAAATAAGGTCTCCAAAGGGCAGGGTCCTTCCTGAATAGGAGTACAGTTAGCACAAAGCACAAAACATTATTATCTTAAATGCTTTACTCTAAACATCCCAAATGTTCCTAATTGGGTGGCCCTGGTACAGACATCTCCCATTGTTGGGTTTCACTCTGTGCCCCAAACAGCAGCGGGTAACCCAGATTTGGGAGGGCTTATAGATAGCCTCAGGTACATGGTAGCTACACCCTTTGCAATTTTTCTCAACTGATTCTCTTCTTGGTCTTACGAGAGGGATTTAACTCCCTGTCTCCATTTCTTACAAACAGGAAGTAACCTGTTGAAGGCAATGAGTAAAGGCATCATAATGTCAATATCCCACAAAACCCCAGAGTCTGGAGTCCACTGGTCGTCTCAACTGATCAGAGCAGCTCACCACAAGCCAAGAACCTCCAAGAAATTGCATTAAGTCTGAAATATATTAGGCCAAGGGCAAAAATAAACAATGTCTGTATATTGAGGTTAAGGTCGCTTTAATAGGTGACTGATAGACCTACAGATTTTTCAAAAAATCACTGGCTGACCACTTTCTTTTCTTTCACCTCTCATTTTTTCTTTCTTTCCTCCCTCCCTTCCATCCTCCCTCTTTCCTAATCAGAGAGATAAGAATTAAATGCCAGCATAAAGGATAGTATCCTGTTGAGACTCCAAGAGTCACGACGGTTTTAAGGGGCTTTCCTAATTACTACAAGGAATAGCTATTAACTATTAAGTTAATTTTTATTGAACACTTATCTTGCGCCAAGAGCAGTGCTAAAGGTTTTACATAGGTTACTTCACTTCATCTCCTCAACAACCCTATGACTATGATTTATCCCCATTTTACTGATGGCAAAACTAGTGCTCAGAAAAATTAAGTAATTTGTCCAAAGCCACTGAGCTGATCAGAAGCAGACCAAGCCCAAATTCTTTACCACCACACTATAAACCTGATTTGCTGTCCCCACTCCCTCTGCAGTTTCAATCCCTGGAAACTTGTAGAAATGTGACAAGGACAATGTCAAGCACATGGAGGTCACCAATCCGAATTCTTTTATATTTCAAAGGTAGGACTACTTTAAACTCAAGTGTACATAGGTCCAAACTAAAGACAAGGCCTCCAGCCAGACTATACTAAACACAGAAACTACAACTCCCAGAAGGAGAACGTTCAAAGAAGGAGAGAATGGAATGTGCTATCTCTGAACCAGTCTGTCTAGTACACTTTCCTAAGATGAATGCTTCCATGAAAAGGAAGCTATTCATTAGTCTTGATGATGAATCTCACTCTATGTAGTGTGACTCAAGATATTAGCTAATATATGAGCTGGCTTTTTTTCTTTCCTTTCTTTTTTTTTATTCAATAGGGTTTTTAAATCAAAGCCACTTAAAGACCAAGTCTTGATTGTAGGACATGTGGAAGATACAAAACAATAAAATACCACTATCATTCGGTCCAGAGTAATTCCAGTTGGAAGTGGACACCAGAAACAACAGTTTTAACATTGACAACGTCTTGGTCGGGCATGCTGGCTCAGCCTGTAATCCCAGCACTTTGGGAGGCCAAGGCTAGAGGATTGCCTGAGCCTGGGGGTTTGAGACCAGCCTGGGCAATTTGGAGAGACCTCATCTCTACAATAAATCACAAAAACTAACCGGGCATGGTGGCGTGCGTCTGTAGTTCCAGCTACCTGGAAGGCTGAGGAGGAAGGATCACCTAAACCCAGCAGGTCGAAGCTGTGAGCATGCTGCTGCACTTCAGCCTGGGTGACAAGAGTGAGACTCCAACAAAACAAAACAAAACAAAAAAATGACATTTTTTTAATGATGTAGGACAAGGAGACAAATACAACAGAAGAGGCGGCCATGCTTCATGGCATGTTAGTCCCAGGCCAGAGGGCAAAGGCAAAGAAGAGCTGTCAACAGCCACAACTTTCTGGACGTAGGGCCCCAGGGGAGAGTTGTTTAACGCATTCCTGGGCTGCTTACAGAATGTCCTTCCTGTTCTTCTGGAGAAACAAGCAAGCATGCCCAAGATGAGGCTTGCGGGGCTTCTGCTCGTGGGTATGAAAGAGAGCATTGCCGCCCAACTGTCTTCCCTGGAGACTTTCCTCCGAAAAAAGGGGAATTTCTTTTGAAAACAGTCAGTTTTTCCCTGCAGAGCTCTTCAGCAGCAATGCAACTCCATTGTCACCTGCTCCCAAGATACTGACTCCCATGCCACAGAGCCTCTCCACTTGTCTCCATCACTGGGCTCTTCCACAAGACACTCTTCCCTAGAGGAGCAAAATAAATAATTCCCCAAAGGCACTGGGGATGAGGCTCACTTCATCTCCAAGAGTAATCATGGTAGTTACAAAACCCACAGTCATACAGTCATAGATGGGAAGGGACTCTGAGCCTCTAGTCTATTTTGCTGGTCTCAATGGTTGGGGTTAGGACTTGGAGAAGACTCATCATTTTTTGCTAGGATTTGGAAAGGAGCCCAGCAAATACCGAGGATCCTGGGAGAGCTCCGAGATGCCTTTGCTTGGAGGTATAGGTGGGAGTCTGCACCTATCTTTGTCCAGCCCCTAGGCTCTGCTTTGCCATGCCAGCAGACGCTGTGTGTGGGCCAGCAGGCTGGCAGCCTAGAGCTTGAGGATGTGGGAGCAGGTGGGAAAGATAAATGCCAACAGCCCTGAGGATGGAGACATGAGCTGGGCTACTGGGAATGAAGCCCTGGGGCCAGATGGATTTGGAGTGAATAACTGGCAGTGCCCTACTCTTTCTAGGGCAGGCTGGGTCTGCAGGCACTCACTTTTCATGGCATTGCACAGGACTCCTCAGAGCTGTTCTGCTTTGAAGAAGTCAGGATCTCTAAGATGCCGTAAAGTATCCTGAGGCTAAAGAGCCTCCAAAGTTGGAAAATGCAGGAGAGTAGTATGGTATCAGTTGAATTAAGGCCACAAAGGCAAACATTGGGTGGATACATACTGCCTCAGTGATCTAACCTTGACCATATGCCTTTAAAGATAGAACTGTGAGTGGCCACTGCACTTCAGTCTGGGCGACAGAGTGAGACTCCAACTCAAAAAAAAAAAAGAACCGTGAAAGCCCTGGAGCCATCACGAAGCCGCTGCAGTTCTCTGAAGGTGCTATGTATAATCCATTGCTGGTCTTTCACATGCCTTTCTGTGAATCTCATGTTGCAGGTTCTAAATGAGGGGGCCCATGCGAGAGGGACTTGCTCATGTCATTCAGGAAGGTGATATTCAATCAAATACCTGGATGGAGTCTTCTGTCCAATGGTTAATCAAACAGTCAAGTCAGTCTAGCCTGTGGCCTATGGCATAATTTTTCTTTCTTTTTCTTTTGAGTCGAGGTCTCATTCTGTCACCCAGCTTGGAGGGCAGTGGCACAATCATGACTCACTGCAGCCTTGAACTCCTGAGCTCAGATGATCCTCCCACCTCAGCCTCCAGAGTAGCTGGGACTACAGGCATGTGCTATCATGCCCAGTGAAGTTGTTTTTTGAGTTAGAGTCTCACTCTGTCTCCCAGACTGGAGTGCAGTGGCCGCTCCTGGCCACTGCAACCTCGACCTGCTAGGCTCCGGCGATCCTTCTGCCTCAGTCTTCCAAGTAGCTGGAACTACAGGCACGCGCTACAACACCCGGTTAATTTTTGTGAAGTTTTTTACTTTATTTTTTTGTAGACACGAGGTCTTGCTATGTTGCTCAGGCTGCTCTTAAACTCCTGGGCTCAAGCAATTCTCCCTCCTTGGTCTCTCAAAGTGCTGGGACTATAGGCATGAGCCACTGCATATGGCTCTAGGGCAGACTTTTTAATAATGTACTGTGGATCACAACCCATCAATGGCTTGTAAAATCAATTTGGTGACTCAAAGAAAGAAAAAGAAGGAAAGGAAAGAAGGAAGGAAGAATGGAAGGAGTGAAGGGAAGAAAGAAGAAGGAAGAAAGAAAAAAGAGGGAAGGTGGAAAAGAAAGGAGGATAGAGAAAATAATAGAAAACATTGTAGACCATCTCTTATTTCATGAAACCTATATATATGCATGGGTATACTAAGTCATGATAAAAACTTATTTGTCATTATGGGTTGCAGTTAAAATGTGAAAAAAACTGTTCTGGAAAGACCCCTTTGTTTGGTTTGCTTTCATTGCTTAAAGCTTCTTCCATTTATTCATTCTATTTTCACCATCTGGAACATAAACAGAGAGACTAATCCTAGATCATTTTTGTCCTAAAATGGGTTAAGAAATATAAATGAGTTAACCTTTTAGGACTTAATTTTGCTAGTTTTTTGTTGGTTTGTTTTTTAAATCTTTAAAACAAGGGAACTAACTGAGAGGATGGCCTGGTCTCTTCTGTCTCTAATTCCATGACTGCGTCTCTCAGAATGTCCTTTGGGAGCTTGCTGGATGAGAGGCTTCCCTTCAGTCCTACCATGCCCATAACCATAAAATATTTAAGAGAAAAAAAGGGCCCTAAAAAAGGGAAAAGCAAATAGTTAGATGGGAGTGTTCCAGAGAGAGCTCAAAGGGCACATTTTTACCTGTAGAATAGACTCTGGACAGCTTAAAAACCTCTATCCATGGGGACAGGGTCTTTGGGAACCTCATAGGGACAAGGTGATCCACTCAAGCTCTGGCACCATCGCAGGAGGTTCAGAGAATGTCAGCCAGACTTGAGGACAGTGGCCAGGCTGCAGAAAAGGGGAGCCTACACAGAAGAGGATAGGCCATAGGCCTGTGGCCTGACCGCAGCCCCCCCTGTCTGGACTACTCCCAGGTACCCAGAGCCTGGCAAAAAGATCGAGATGCCAGTCTTTGCCTTTCCCTGGATTCTGTGGAATGAAGTGCACAGGGATGGCCTCAGCCAGGCACCTCTGGAATGGTAGGATGCACCTGGAAGGGCTGGGTTTTTTTTTCTTTTTTTTTTTTTTCTGTATAGATCATTGGGTCACTCTAGCATGGTATCTTGCACAGATCAAGTGCTTAGTAGGTATTGCCTAATGTAATTTATCAGACATAAGTACTGATCAAAAACAATCTGAACATCCCAACAAGGGCCACCACTCCTCCCAGAGACAAGTGAAAATACAAGAAATGTTAACTTCAGGGAAAAGCAAAATGTGTGTTTTCTGCAGAGGTCCTGGTACATGGTTCATATAGCAGTCAAGTTAGAGGAGTAACTCCCCAGCTGTAAGAACTTTGACAACTCTGCACATCAGCTGTACAATGGGAAATATTTTCTATTCTACCTGTTGCATAGGTTGTGATAAAGATCAAACAAGATATTCCAAAGAACTCTTTATACTGTAAGGCATTTTACACACGTGAATTACTAGTGCCCCTGCTCTGATTATTAACTCTGAAGTACAGGAATGTTGCCTGTCATCAAGACTTTAAGACAGCAGGGTAGGAGACAGCAACCTCTCTTCCCAGTTGTATACCTGGCTAGGGAGAAGTAGGATCAGGTGACAGTGAGTGATTACAGCAGAACACAGGAGAAGTGCATCTCAGGTGATCTTGCTTTTCTGTTTCTACAAAAGCACTTTCATCCTAAGAATAAAATGAAGGCAAAATAATAATAGCAATCTGTCTTTGCTCAATGTGAATACAAGAGGATTTATTATCAGGTAACAAACCATGAAATCAGACAATGCATGCTATAAAGACCAGAGAACCGACAGATCCTTTTGGTCTGGAGATGTCTGGAAAAGCCTGATGGGATGGACAGGACTTGAGAGAGGAGAGGGGCTGGAGAGACAGAGAAGAGAGAGCAGTTCAGGTACTAGGGGAAGATGAGAACATGGTTAGGGACATGTGATGGGGACCGTAATGACATCCATAATCTTGCAAATCTGCCAAACCCAGAACCTTTGAGTTCTCCGAGGCTGGAATATCTACACTGGATCGAACAGATGAAAAGTGTATGGAAATAATTTTTATTTTTTGAGGGAGCATGGAACAGAGGGATGAATAGAAGGAATACCTGGGTCCAAGTGGCTCTGTCACTCCTCAGCTGTAAGAACTTTGACAACTCTGCACATCAGTTGTACAATGGGGAGTATTTTCTATTCTACCTGTTTCAAAAGTTGTGATGAAGGTCAAATAAGATATTCCAAATGATTCTTTTATAATATAAGGCGTTTTACACACATGAATTACCAGTGCCCCTGCTCTGACGAGGAGCTGTGAAAAAAGACTAAGTCAATTACTATGGAGCACTCAGTACTCATCTTCTACCACCTCTTGATAAGGTTTATTTGCAAGATGCCAGGCCAATTAAGCACCACAAAAGTGACTTCTGAGTGCTCAGCTTCTTTCAGAGGCTCATGGGACTTCCTGAGAGTGTCCCAAAATGTTGGCGGTTAGAGATTTCCTCTTATATTTTTATTCCCATGAGAACCACTGCTAGCTTCCTCCATGATGCTTTGGGCAAGGCAATTCTTTCTTTTACTTTCATTACAAGTAGAGAATCCATTCATCAGACTGGCAGAACCTCCACAGGGAGACTTCCTTTGATCTGTTTCTCAGAAAAGATGGTCCATTCCCAAGTTCAAGCAAACTACGTCTCTTCTATTTTTTTGTTTAAGTATTCCCAAAAAGTATCCATGATACCCCCTTAATGAACTGTTTCAGCGCTTGACAAACTTCACTGTTTGAAGTCTCTTCCTTCAGTTTAGCCTCAGTCCATTTCTCTTGAATCTGTTATTGAGAGCTGAGAGGAGCTGGTTATCATACAGTCTAGCATCGCTGTCTCAGAAATAGTTCAGAGGCCATTGCACCAGTTGACTTGCTGGGCTCTAGCACTAGTCCCTCACTGATTAGCTGTGTCATGTTGGGCAAATCACTTAACCTCTGTATACCTCAATTTCCCACCTGTTCAGCTTGTCCCCCTGAGCCATGATTTCCATCCCTGTAAGAGGTGAATAGCAATATCCTCCCTGACTAAAGAGGGTCATCAACTGCTGGATGACTCTCTATAGAGATGGAGATGAATAGAGAATGGGATAGAGATGGGCATCTCTGAGAACATTATTTGCAATTACTACTTATTTATACATTCTCCCGCTGGACAGTGAGTTCTAAGAAAGAGTTGGAGTCTCACTCGGTCGCCCAGGCTGGAGTGCAGTGGCATGCTCACGGCCACCCCAGTGTCGATCTGCTGGGCTCAGGTGATTCTTCCGCCTCAGCCTTCCAAGTAGGCGGAACTGCAGGCGCGCGCCACCGCGCCCGGCTGCTTTTTCTGATTCATTGTAGAGACAGGATCTCACCAAGTTTCCCGGGCTGGTCTCGAACCCCTGAGCTCAGGCAATCCTCTCGCCTCGGCCTCCCAAAGTGCTGGGATTACAGGCTTGAGCTACTGCACCGGACCAGAAAGTAATTTTTAGCCAAAAGTTTCTACAGCGAATTTTCCACAGCTGTCCACAACTCCAGGTCTCGGAATGGACTCTTTATCTCCTCCCTTCCCTTCACGCCAATGTCACGGCAGAGAAGGGGGAACTGGGCACCTGGGACCGGGAAGCTGAGACCAAGCCCACTTGGATGACGTTCGGGACAGGCCCGGAACGTGGTCAGCAGCGGTTTCTGCCGAGAGGACGTCGGGTGGGAGTGATGATGCAACCCCAGGTTCTACTTCGGCCCCGTGTGCTCTTTTGTCCCAACCAGTGGGGTCGAGCTGAGCTGGCGTTCTGCAGAAGCACCACGACGGCGAGTGGCGCCCGGAATCGCCCACGAGCGGAAGACAGCCGCGGGTGCCCGTCGGCAGGCGCCTCCCAGCGTCCCGCGGACGCGAAGTCCTGGCCGTGTCAGCCCAGGTGGGGGTGACGCACCTGGCAGGGGCGTCCGCAGCGGACTGGGTAGAACCACGGCGGCTGGGGTGTGGGGGAGGCATCGCCGACTGTCGCAGGCAGAAGCAGTGGATCTGCACGCACATGAGCATCGAAAATCTGACCTACAGAGGGCAGAAGCATGCCCTGCCCCGTGGACGGCGGTCGTGGAAAGTTTCACGAGGCAGGGTCTCCACGGCGACAGCGCAGTGGTTGATTCCAAGTCAAGATGGTTGCAGCGCCGATGGAGCTCTTGGCAGGAAAGGCTAGGACCCATGGGCGGGGCCGGGGGCGGGGCGCGGGCGGGGCCTGATCCAGGGGCGTGGCCAGGTGCTGGGCTGTCTCTGCTTGTCAAAAGGCTGCAGCGGAGCCGTGGGCGCCGGGAGCGCGGAGCAGCTTGTCGCCGGCGGGACGGACCAGGTGCGGACCCGGGCGCAACGGGGAAGGGGACCTCAGGATAGAGATTAAATTCGGGCTCGGGGCGTTGGGAGTACCGGGACCTGAGTGCCCGGGGGCAAGCATTAGAGTCTAAGTCTCAGGGGTAAACTTGGCGACTGAGATCCGGGCTGTCGTGCCATGAGGCTGGGGCACTTAGGGGGCACTGAGGTCTGAGAAAGCTGAAGTTCTTGCCAGGCTGGCGATGCAGCGGCCACATCCTCGGCGCTCAGGCCGCTTAACGCGAACTTGCTCCGCTAGCACAGTGCTCAGCACTTGGGCAACAAGAAGCATTTGTTTCCTTCCTCAGTCGGGCGCCTTGGCATGGAGTGGAGGAAGAAAGAAAGGGAGCGATTGGCTGTCGATGGTGCTAAGGTCTTCTGGAGGTGGAGTGTGTGCAGCTTTATTTATTCTCTTCTAGGGCCCATGTATGGTCGCCTGCGATGGTGGAGTTGGGTCTTTTAAGTGGAGTATTTTTCTTTTCCTTGACTTTTTTTTTCTTTGAACTACCAATTATTTAGTAATTGGTCCTAGTGCACTGGATTCATTATTCCAGGAGATCCTGTCAGTAGACGTCCAGTGGAACTCAGGGACAAGCATCTAAGCAAGGAGTGGACTCAAGGAGTAGTTTCTGTCTGGGAAGCGAGGTGACCTGAGTCTGGGTGGTGGGTGAAGAGGATTCAGTGGAAGTATCTAGGAGGGAACAGCGTGTGATCTCCAGGGCCAGTGGACAGCTGACCCTCCTTCCCCTCACCGCTCAGGGACTAGAGGCTGAGACCTAGCCTGGGTTGGGGGAGCTTTGGGTCTGATCCCAGGCCCTTCTCGGAGCTCCTCCTCCTCCTCCTTCTCCTCCTTCTCTTCTTCTTCCTCCTCCTCCGTGCGGTGAGTGAGTCAGCCTCCTGTCTGGGCTCAGTTGCAGCCAGAGGGGCCAGAGCCCAGGCAAGCAGTTGGGCAGGCATTTTCTGAGCATTGCAGAAGCTCTCCTGGGCAGAGAGCTCAGCTCTGTTCCAGCTCCCTGCTGGAGGCAGTCTTCCTCATGGGCTCTGTGTTCAGTACCCAACACAGCAATGATTATGGAATGGCTATGAGATGATTCCGGAAGGAGGTGACTGTGAAGGGATTGTGGCTTTGTGGTAAATCCACATCTCATATCCTTCTAGGATAAGGAGGTACATTCCAGCACTGCAGAATTTTCCAGCCCCTAGTGGTCTTATTAACTGCCCATCTCTGCCAGTGAGGTGGGAGTGCAAAAGAAATTGGGAAGATTCTGAACCAGAGAAGCCATGGTTTTGGCAGAGAAGGTTTTAACCCAGGCTAGGGAGTGGGGGTAGAGATGGGTTATCTAGTCACTGGAGCTTCAACTTATGAACTGAGAGTATTGTGTGTCAGGGAACCTTCCCCCACCCCTTCCCTGTCCAAGTGCTGGAAGGAATTGTGGGTCTTTCTGGAATAGTTTCATGACTGGCATGCAGCCAGACCAAGAGGTAGTAAGACTGCAAATGTCTCCCTGGCTTTTGTTTTGGGTGCAAGAGACCCTTGAGCAGAAGTAGCTCCCACCCCCAGTGTTCGCCCCTCCCGCCCCCCAACAACCTCTCTGGACCTATTTGAGAAAAGTCCAGGGAGGCCAACCAGCCTGTAGGGCTGACTCAAACTGCAAAAAGCTAGGGAATTCACAGCCTGTGCTCTGGCTGGGTCCCATGGCTTTGGGTTTGGCTGGTCCTGATCAGCTGTTACTTGGACTCTTACCAAGTTAAAGGAGGGACTAGAAAAAGGGGTAAGAAAGGAGGATAGTGAGGCAGCTTTCCTGACTTCTCACTGCTCTTCAGCCAAGGCCTTCAGACTTCGTTTGTGTAAATATTATGGAAGGTTGTGCTGTTTGGGGTGCCCTGATAATTTGTGTTTATGGTTTCTCAGTCTTCTTTCCCTATTTGACCTCAGAACTGATCTCTTTGGGGGACTAAATCCCAGAGGAAGCTCCAAGAGGTTCCTGGACCCCTACCTTCTACCCCCAGAACGGATAGCAGGTGTCCAAAGCCCAGGCCTTTAGTGGAGGAAAGTATGAGGCCCAGCAGGCTAGACCAAGTGATTATTTGAGATGGGAGAGGGAGTTCCAGTTGTTCTGTTCTTTACCCCACATCCTAAGGAGGCAGTGCCATCTTGACTGGGATGGGCCTTTGGAGCCTCTACTAGAAACCTTCTGTTGCCTACACAGCAGTCAGGTTCCAGTGGGCAGAAAGCTGGTCGAGAGTGCCTGTATGACATTCGGTGAGTGACTGAATAGAGAGTCATAAGGCCCCAGCTTTCAATAGTCACTGCTGCAAGTCTGTTTTGGATGCAGATAGAGGGAAGTATGGAAATGATCAGATTTGATTAAGAGCCTAGATCACCTGAGCCCGGGAGGTCAAGGTTGCAGTGAGCTGTGGTCATGCCACTGCATTTCAGCCTGGGTGACTGAATGAGATCCTTACTCAAAAGAAAAAAAAAGAAAAGAGCCTCTTGTGTGCACAGCCAGCATGGTTCCAGGCCCTCTTAGGGATGGCAGAATGCAGAACCCACCAGATCAGTCCTCTACCCCAAGACAATAAGGGCCCTACGATAGGCAGCAGTTCTCAGGCTCTCCCTACACCGCTGTCAGTTCTGAGAGGATCCAACTGGGCTGAAGCCAGCCTGGCCGTTGCTCTGGGTCATCAGGACCTTGCTTCTCATTCTGCCTCTCTCTGATTTGTCCTTAACTTTTTCCCATGTCAGTGCCTTCTTGGATATTCTAGAAAGAGTGGCTGTATAATTTATTGTGCAAACAGGAATCTTTCTCAGAGTGAAAGGAGATGCTGTGCATGGTTATCCCAGGACAATGGACATAACCCAAAACCTTCCAGGGCAAAATGGAACACTTCATCATCCCAGTGAATACCTCATCAAACCCAGCAGAGGTCACACACCTCTGAGTGATGAGGGGGGAGGATGGGGTGAGGGAGACTTAGTGCTGAGGGGGAAGATGGGGGCAGTTTGATTCTGAAGGCAGCCCCAACTCCCCAGCCTGCATCAGCAATTTCAGTCTTTCCCCTGAGGGCAGCGCTGACCCCAGCCACCCTGTCCTGGGACCCAGCCCACCACTCGTGTGACTTCCCTTCACCCTTGACTTGTGACTGGCCTCACCTTCGGTTTTCCTGCCCCACCCCTACCTCAGACAGGGACAGGAAGGCCTGCCAACTCCTTTTCAGCTTCCCCTGGGGGAACTGGGATTCATGGTAGAGCCAAGACTCAGCCTCATGCTTCCTCTTCCCTCTTCCCCCATATCTGCAGCCTCCTCATTTTGTCCACCCAGCTTCCCAGACCTCTGCGGGCATTGCTATTCCACAGAAAAGTCTGACTCTAAGCGGGTAGGCAACCAGGAAGAGAAGCGTAGTCAAAACTTGCCCACGCAGATACAGGGCACAGGTCACTGGTAATCAAGTTCCAGGGAAATGGTAAGCAAAGTGGAGGCCCAAGCAGAGAGAAGCTGCTTAGCAGGAGATGTAGTCAGTTCCCGAAGACACGAGAGTTTGCCTCTCCTGTCTGGTCTATTGGGGAAATGGTCTGGGGCGGAGACAGACTGTTCTTACACAACCCAAACTATAGGCGTTGGTGGCAGCGACTGCATCCTGCCGTGGTGACATGTGGAAGAGAAACTCCCTTCTGAGTCCTGGGTCCTCGTGATCCAGATGCTCGGGGCGGGCTCCCTGGAGAGTCCCCAGAGATCTGATGTGCAAGTGGTTAGGCACAGGGCATAGAGGGAAAGAGGTCTCCTTGGTGACTGTGTAGTCACGCAGTTACTCTCGCAGGAAGAAAGTCATTCTTATCACCAACAAATGAAAAGGACAAGAGAAGGCTTCTTGGGAAGTGCCACCTTTGAAACTGTCAGAAGGGGAGGTGGTGAGAGCCCCGCCCCCCAACCTGGGTAGGCTAGGGAGGATGGGGGTGGCTGGTCTGTAAATGGCAGCAGCGAGAGGCAGAAGCAGTCTGCACTCTGTGAGTCTGAACGTGTGTCATGCTTTTGCAAACCTGCCCTGCAGGTCCTGTGCCAAGGAATAGACTAAGCAGTGTTCCCAGAACCAGATGCCACACAAAGTCCTCATTCTACACAGGGGAGAGTCCTGGTCCTGAGCAAGGTGTGGGCAGCTGCACCAGCGAGAAAGTGGAGTTTGGGCAGGACCCAGCGGCCTGTTCCTGGGAGGCTGCTGCCTCTCACTGACCTTCTGATGACAGATTGAAGCTTTGAGTTGTTGTGCAAGGTGTGACATTCCTGGTACTGTGGAGCACCCGTGAGGACCAGGGCTTTGCTGGTGACACATCCAGTGTGTGCCACCTGCCGGTACTGGAGTTGTAGCTCCAGGAACAGCTACTTGCTGAGAGCGCCCTTGGTCCCAGGTGCTGTGCTACGTGCATTCCAAGCACAGCCTCCCAGACATCTCACTACCTTGTGAACTAGGAACCACCATTATGTCCACTTCACGAGAGAGGAAACTGAGTCTCAACAAGGTTAAGCACCATGCCGAGGTGACAAGATGTGTGAGGGGACGTCAGGACCCACTCTTAGGTCTGCAGGAACCCATGTTCTTAACCCCCAGGGAGCTCTACTACCTCTGCACACACGGATGACCACAGGGCACTTAGTGCCATGTCTCGCACATTACAGGCCTGCAATAAATGTTTGTATGTGGCAGAGTTAGATTTACTAACTAGTTTGAACAAGTTGGCCTGAGAGCAAGCTCGGCTTTCCCAAAGGTTACTCTGGGGACAATGGCCTCTCAGAAGGAGGCTCCCTCTGCCAGCACCTTTAGACCTTGGTGCCACTTGAGAAGTCCTGGGCAGCTTACTCTGGGTAAGAACAGCAGACAAGAGCCAGAGAGAGGTACCGCTGTGCAGAGAGATTGCATGGAATCAAGTAAGGCTCAAATGGTCTGGAAGACAAATAAGAGTCACTCCATTACAAACAAGTCACTATATTGATAACCTACTAGGTGCTAAGTAATTGTCCCATTGGCCAATGGGGAACTATTCTCACCTTGCTTACCTTTTCCCCCTCCTGACTGTCCCCTAAGGATTCCTGAACCTAGGCCACCTGGAGGGAGAGATGGACTCTAGCCTCTTCTGATAGCCTCATGCCAGACCCTGTGCTGATTCCTTTACTTGTCTCTAATCCTCACAGCTTCTCTTTGGGGTAAGTACTGTTATTCTCTCTAACATGTATATGGGGAACCAAAGTTTAAAGAGATGCAGTAACCTGCCCACGGCTGCAAAGTGAGCCCATAAACACTGCTTTACCCTGCTTGCTGGCATTTGGCCTGGCCATGCAAACCACTTGAAGTGTCAGAGCCCAGAGACAAAAATAGTAAGAAGAGAAAACGCTCAGCCTGCCCTACCCCGTGGGTCTTGGGGTTCCTTGATATATGACTGAAATGTTAAGTGGTGCTGTTAGAAGCTGTGCTCACTAGGCTTGGTGGCTGACACCTGTAACCCAGCACGCTGGGAGGCGGAGATGAGAGGATTGCCTGAGCCCAGAGGTTCAAGACCAACCTGGGCAACTTGGTGAAATCTCGTCTCTACACTAAATCAAAAAAATTAGCCGGGCATGGTGGTGTGCACCTGTGGTTCCAGCAACTTGGAAGGCTGAGGTGGAAGGATCGCCAAGCCCAGCAGGTTGAGGCTGTGGTGGCCATAAGCATGCCACTGCACTCCAACCTGGGTGACAAAGTGAGATACCAACTCAAAAAGAAAAAAAAAAAAAGCTGTGCTCACAGCCTGGCAGAATAGGAGAAACACAGGATCTGAGTTAGACACTTGGATTCAAATCCCAGCTTTGTCATTTCCCAGCTTGTGACCTTGGGCAAGTTTCCTAATCTCTCTAAATCTCAATTCCCTTATCTGTAAATTGGGAATAATAATAATAGCATTGCTTGAGGATTAGATGATGTAAATCAAGTACCTATCACAAAGTAGACCCTTGGAAGACACGTGCAGACAGTCATTTAGTAGATAAGGGTTGAGCACCTAGCCTACTGTGCACCAGGCACTACTCAAGACATTGGGAATTTAACAGTGGGAAAAAAAAGACTCTTGCCATTGTTTTCAAATTTCCTAACTCAGAAACCCACCATTGTGAGAGACCCCTTTAGAACTCAGGAAATGCTGTCCTGGTTCCTGACTAAACTCAGATTTGGTAAAATGATTTCTCTTTCTGCCATTTGTTAGCTGATGAGCTTCTCTGGGAGTCAGGTTCTTCAATTCTTTATTTTTAAACTCTGAAATATATACACAAGAGTATATAAGATGTTGATGTATAGATTAAAGAAGAACATAATATACTGTGTACCTACCATCCGAGTTAGGAATGGAATATTTACAGTACCTTAAAAGCCTCCTTTGCTTCTCCCCATTTGCATTCCCTTCCTCACTCCCTACCCCAACATGAATTTTGGTTATTTCCTTGCTTTTCTTTGTTAGTTACCAACTTACAAAGTATTTATGTATGTTTTACAAAATGATAGGTCATTTCACATGGCTTTGAGGTTTACATGTATGTCTGTATGTTCCCTGTAAAATTTACATGCATGCACGTTCTCTGTGAACTTTACATGCATGTATGCTTTCTGTGATGTTTACATGCATGTATGTTCTCTGTGGTGTTTACATGCATGTGTGTTCTCTGCGATGTTTACACACTTTTACATTCTCTGTGATGCACTTCTTCTACTCTGTCATGTTCCTGAGATTCATCTATGTGAATGTACACAACTGCAGTCCATTAGTTTGCAATGCTGTGTAGTATTCCGTTGTAAAAATACACCATCTTGTTGATGGACATTTGGGTTGTTTCCAGTTTGGGGCCATTATGATATGATATTACCAGTAGGGACATGTTCTACTTGCCTCCTGGTGCCCGTGTGAGGGTTTCTCTAGGGCACATACATGGGAATGGGATTGCTGGCTCACATGGAATTCCATGTTGGGCATTGCTATACGATGCCTAACAGTTTTCCACTGTGGTCGTTCCCAAAAACACTCCTTTCAGCAGTGGACGAAAGTTCCCATTTGTTCCCCATCCTTTTCAACACTTGATATAGACTTCTTTTCTAAAATAAAAAATGTTGTGTTAGATGAGTTCCTAGAGCTCCTTTTGGCTATAATAATTGTGTCACCCATGACCCGGGGACCTGACTTCTGGCTTATGTGCTGCCTGTCTGAAGCATTGTGCACAGGTGACCCCTCATATGCTGCAGCCTGACTTGGGGCCCTGTGCTGGACCTCCAGGTACGGTTGACGCCCTTCCTCTCTGGGCTTCCTCCAGCAGTGGGTGAGGATCCCATGGCTCTATATACTCCCCACACTTAGTGGTCTTTTGGGTTAAACCAAGAGCCTAGTGTCGGCACTGAGCACATAATAGGTGCTCAATTAATACCTGCTGAATTGTGTTTTTGTCAAATAGATTGGGAGAGATGTGTATTTTCTTTGGGTATCAATTTTGAGGAAAAGTCATGGAATTTAAAGGACCACAAGTGTGTTAGCTAACCCAAGCCCATGGGGCTGGGGCAGTGATGGCATCACGTCTGTCCAGGGCTTTTTGATCATGTAAGAGCTTCAATGAGGTGGACTGAACCCTCCACCAAGGTCAGATGAACATCCTGCTGGGAGTGTGGGGAACAGAGGCATTAGATATACCCAGCGTCCTAGTAGCCATATAAACAGCCAGCGACCCATCACTTGGCCACCCATGGGACAAAAGAATGTGGCTGGCTGGGCAGTCCTCAACTCTGTAATTACCCATCCAGTCTGTGCTTGTCAGCTCCAGGGTTGGGGGGTGGCTCTGCCCTGGGCCTCGCCTTGGCTGCCAAGCCTGTGGACTCAGTGTCATGGCCCTACCTTCAGCTACCCCTCACCCTCCATTTCCACCTAGTCTCTCTATCTCTCTCTACACCAACCTTTGACTGTTGTGAGGTTACTGTATTATATAATAGCCGGCAATCATAATAACCAATGGTTATTATAATCTTACTATGTTCCAGGCTCTGTGTCCAATGTTTTTCGTGAGTTTTCTCATTCATGCATCTCAATAATCATATGAGACAGGAAATATTATGCCTATTTTGTAGAAGAGGAAACTGAGGTCCAAAGAGATTGAGAGGCTAAATTTCTTGCCCAAAGTCATTGAGCTACTAAGTCAGAACCAGAACTTAAATTCAGGTCTAAGTCTCCTGCCCAATGTTCAGGTAATTCAGCTCAGTCTTTCCCCCTCCCCTCCCTGTCTGAGGAGGGCTGGAAAAGAGACAGCAGGTAGCGCGAGGGTGAATGGGGCAGTTCCAAGCTGGCCACAGAGATGCTGGAAAACACCTTCGGGGCAGAGTTCTTTGTTCCAAGTGGCTCTGAATTTCCGGACTTCTGCCAGGGGTGGGAAGTTACTTCTGCCCAGCCTATTTGGCAAGCACACCGACATCTTGGGTGCCATGATGTTAAGAAGTTGGGGGATGGGCTGCCTCAGGTAAAATTCCATTATAATGAACTCCATTTGAGATCTGACCAGCTTTGTTGAAATCACACGGGCAGCCTGGGAAACTGGAAATGAAGTAGAACAAATTCGTGGGTGGGTGTTTCTTACTCAAGCCCCCAAAAGGTTTAGAGCCTAGAAGGAGGAGAAGAGAGTCAGACCCACCCCCAAGTCCTCCTTGAAAGCCAAGCTCCTGAATGGTTCTGAGCAGGGCTGGGTGGGGAGGACTTTGTTCTTAACTTCACCTGGCAGGGTTGTGAGTGTTTGTTCAACTGTCCAGTCCTTCCTGGCCACTGTCAGCCCCTGAGAACAGGTCTGAATCCCATCTCTCAAGTGCCACTGCTCAACGCATTTCCTAATATGTCGCAGATAGGCTCAGTAGCTGTTTATTGGATGAAAATATGTTTGTATATAGACCAGGTCCTCTGGGCTAGAAAGGAGAATTGAAGGGTAATCGCTTTGTGCGGTTAAATCATCTTCAAAAGCAGGGACTGCAACTCAGATGATTTCCCCCTTAGTCATTGTACCAGTTGTGCACAATAACAAGCACTGACATTTACTGAGCAGGTACTCTAAGCACTGTGCTAAGCACTTAGCAAGTATTATCACATTCAACCTCACAGACTTATGAGGTAGGTGTTGCAATTTTTCTCATTTCACAGGCCAAGAAGCAGAAGCTTAGACTGCGCAGGTGGTTGGTTCTGGTCGCACAGGTCAAACCCAGAATTTGAACCCACCCAGGCAGGCTGCCTCCAGAGCCCATTCTTCTAACTTTGTCTCCCTGACCACAGAGCTCTGATGTCACTGTGGTCTGGTCAAGAGGTCCAGGACCAGATGGGTAATGAGCGGAGTTGATGGACTGGAGAACCTGGTTGAGAGGGACAGCCTCCTCATGGGAGCTACAGCCCAGTGTGGCCAGATTATCTGATTTTTTTTTTCATAGAAAATTGGATATCCAGATTTTTTTTTTAAGTGAAATCCCTTGACTTTTTAAAACATTGACAGTCAATTTTAAATTTGTGTAATTATTGTCGGTGATGAGGGGATGGGTGGGCAAACAGAACACATAACAGTCAGACTCAGCCTGATGCCCTCCACTGTGTCTCCTGGTAGTTTTGTATTTTGACTTCCACATAGAGTAGAGTAGGGAAAAAAAAATCTTTAGTAGACTTTCTTACTAAAGGAATAAATTATCACTTTTCAGGGGTACCTCTCCCAGCATGTGATAATAACTTTATGATACAAATTGTTTCTTTCTGATGAGTTATAAAGAAATCTTTTAGAATAATGATATTCCATGAGTAAATTCCCCCGTTTCCCTCTCCTCCATACTCTGTCTTCCCTGTTAGGTATTTTCCCACAGGTATTAGAAGAAAAGTCAGGTGAGAGAAATCAAAAGGAAACTAACACTCTACGTCACTAGGCAAAAAAAAAAAAAAAAGTGGGAAGTTTGGGGGTGGGCTTGGTAGAGAATAAATGACATTTATCATGGATTCTATGAAACCCTCTTGCATGTGAGGCTCTCCCACTGGCACAGTGAAGATCGTGCTTCGTGTCATCCTTCCAGGTGTTTTTGCACAGACTTTTCCTATATTCCTGAATTTATTTCTTCCTCCTATTCTCTCTCTCTCCTTTTTTTTTTTTTTTTTTTTTTTAGTTGGACTATTACTCTGTCGCCCAGATTGGAAAGCAGTGGCATGCTCACAGCCACTCCAGTGTCGACTTGCTGGGTTCAGGCGATCCTTCTGCCTCAGCCTTCCAAGTAGCCAGAACTACAGGCTTGCGCTACCATGCCCAGCTAATTTTTTTATTTATTGTAGACACAGGTCTCACCATATTGCCCAGTCTTGTCTCGAACCTGCAGGCTCAGGCAATCCTCTCACCACGGG
>CAUYQG010247728.1:0-36344 GCA_963574415.1 Tarsius wallacei | reverse complement strand
TTCTCTCTTACTGCCTTTAGGATTTTTTCTTTTGTGCCTACTTTGTGTAGGCAAATTACTATGTGTCTAGGGGTTGGTCTTCTCATTTGATGTCTTGTGGGGGTTCTCTGTATCTCTTGTGTCACATCTCTAGTGAGATGGGGAAAGTTTTCTTGGATTATCTCCTGGAATACTTGCTTCAAGATGTTCTCCATTTCCTTTTCTTCTTCTGGGATACCAATCAGGCGGAGGTTCAGCCTTTTGATATAATCACACATCTCTTGTAGGCTTTGTTCTATATTTCTGTGTCATCTTCCTATTTATTTACCATTTGGGTTAATTCCATGTTCTGGTCTTCAAGTTCTGACATTCTTTCTTCAGCTGGATTAATTCTGCTTTCCATGCTTGTCATCTTGTTATTTATTTCCTGGATGAAATTTTTTTATTGCCAAAATCTCTGTTACAAGTTCTTTCAGTGTTGCATCTTGTCTTTCTTGAGTCTTAGTCACTCTTTCCATCCATTCCCTAACCCCTGTTGTATTCTGGGACCAGTCATTGGTAACCTCCATTGTTTGGACTTCAAGGTCTGATTTTTCAGGAGTTTTCTCTTTGTTACACTTGAAATTACCTGTGGTCTTCCTTTGATTTTTTTCCTAATTTGTGACAGATCTCTTGTTTTTCTGTTTAGTTCTGTTATTCAGTGTCAGTGGGTGAAGCTTTCCCTTCTGATGTTTGCTCAGCCCTCTATTCTTCCCTGATCTGAGCTCTGGATTTGTTCTATTTTGAAGTAGAACTGTGGGTGGGAACCTTTGCTGTCTCTTGTAGTTTTTGAAAGTTGAATAAGGTAGGGGATGGGGCACTAGGATTCAGAAACTATTTGCAAATTACAGTGTTCACTGATCATGGTATGTGTTCCCTGAGACCCACTCTCCACCACCACTCTATATGACAATGCAAAGCAGAAACCAATGCAAAAAAACAATTGAACACACAAACACAGACATTCACACACACCCCCAAAACAAACTAGAATAACAAAGTGACACAAAACAAACATCAAGAAACCAACTAAACGCATACACACACATGCCTAGCACAAAGTGAATGGAGAAGATAAACAGAAAGACTGGGGGTAAAATAAGGAATTCAGATTGAACCCTCACACTTATATTGACTCACACCTTAAACTATAAAAAATAAAAATAAAAAACCCAGAAGAACAAAAGAGCAAAAACAAACCAACAACAACAACAAAATTGAAAGATGAACACTCATTCACTCACATTCACACATAAACTGAAGACAACAAACAAAAGAAGAAAAGAAACAGAAAAAGAAAAAGAAAAAAGAAAAAAATTGGCGGGATGCAAATCAAACCCTCACATACACATTCATACACAAAGGAAAAATATTTTTAACATAGATGAACTAACAAACAGACAGGCAAAAAAATTAAAATTAAAAAAATTAAAAATTGAAAAAAATCCTTTGCCCTTTTGTGGCAGGCTCGTAATTGTTCCTTTAATCTGGTCTCTCCTGCAGCATTTCCACCTCTTTCACTCTCTCCCCAGTGTCTGGAGCAGGGAAGGAGGAGGTGCAGTGGAGATGTGTGGGGTTGCAGTCCTCCCCTCCCACTCTCGTATGGCCGGGGAGATCTCCTCTGGTGGGGAGGTGTGGGATTGTCTCTCCTCCAGGTATGTACTCACAGAGGGTGTCCCAGCCAGGACTGTCCTGGAATAGAATTCTCCTATTGTGACTGATGTCTAGGCTCCACCTGGGTTTGTCCCTCTCAGTCATGGCCCAACTGTGTGGGTCTGATGTTCAGATGATTGCTGGGGAGTAGGGGGTTTGGGTTAGCCCTGGGCTCACCACTGATCTCTTTGGAGTGCTTCCTCATCCTTTTCTGGCCACACCCTTTGTTCCACAGCTGGATCAGGGTAGGGGGTGGGGCACCTGGGACTCAGCACATGTCAGATCCCTTCATAGTTTGTGCTTTCAAGATATTCCCTCTGGTCATGATCAACCCCCCTGAGTAGTTGATTCACCAGTCACAGAGATTGGGTCTGTTGTTCCATGGTGAGCAAGTCAGCGCACCTTCAAGATGGTGGTGGGGTGCCTCTCTTGTCCTCTTTGGTGGGACTCTGCCTCTAGGCTCCCTCCGCAGTCCCTGCTGCCAGTGTCTGGCCAGGTGCTTAAGCGGTGAGGCAAAGCTTGAATCCAGCAGTCTCTCCTGCTGCAGTGATGAGGCAAAGCCTGGGGCAGTAGTCTCTCTCCACCGCTTCTTCACAGGAAAATTTTTGTCCATTAAAAAAAATGGTACTTGACTTCTGTGACCTGGGAAAAGCCAGGGACCAAGCAGAGAGGCTGCAGCACCAGCTGTTACACCAGGGTCCTGACCATTCGCTCACAAGCCCCCACTTAGTCAGTCTCTTCCAGCATTTTCTTCCCAAGAAGAGTTTTGTTGATTAAAAGAAAATGGCACTTGGCTTCTGCTTCCCGGGAATCACTAAGGTCCAAGTCTAGCAACTGCAGCACCAGCCACTGCACCAGGAGAGCCCTGGCCACTAGCTCCCTAGCCCTCACTCAGTCAGCTACTCAAACACCCACTCACTCACCAGCATGTACACAAAATTTTCCATACTCTCACTCACTCAGACTGGGACTTGCATAGTCCAACTGGCTCAGCTGTCATCTTCTCAACCAGTCTTATGTATACTATTAATTTAGCCAGTTCTGAAGATCTTCATTTCTTTATGAACATAGAAATTTCAAATATATCTGGGTATTATATTCCTTATGCCTGCAGAGCTTTACTATTTCTTTAGTGCAATTATATTTCAGTGTTTGTTTGTCTGAAAGGTCTTTGTTTCTTCTTCATTTTTGATACATATTTTTGGTGGGCATAGAATTCTGGGTTGGCATGTTTTTTCCATTCAGAAATGTAAAGATTTCACTCCATTGTCTTCTGGCTAGCTTTGTTCTGATGAGAAGTCTGCTGTATTCTTATCTTTATTTTTTGGTATATATCTTTATTTTCTCTTGCTCTCTTCAAGATTTTTTCTTGCATTTGGTATTCAGCTATTTGAAAATTATGTGCTTTGGAGTTCTTCTTCCTCCTACTCTTTTTCCTCCTTCTCTTCCTCCTTTTCCTCCTCCTTCTTGGTATTTACTGTGCTTGAGGTTCTGTGAGTTTCTTGAACTTGTGGTTTAATCTGTTGCATTAGTTTAAGAAAATTATTTCCCATTATATCTCCAAATATTTATTCTGACAAATTAGCTTTCTCTTTTTTATCCCCTTGAATTCTAATTACATTGTTTGATATATTTGTGTTTCAAGTCTGGTAATTTCACTTATCTACAATTTTAGGATTTTATTTTTTTGTTTGTTTTGCTATGATGTGTCTACTGATGAGTCCATCAAAGGCATTATTTACATCTGTTATTTCATTTTTAAAAATTTCTAGCATTTCTATTTGACCCTTTCTTATAGTTTGTATCACTCTGCTGGAATTCTCCAACTGCTTATTTCATGTTATTCATTTTTTTCCTTAAATGCTGTATGATAAAAAATAGTTATATTAAATTCTCTGACTGATAGTCCAGTATTTATGTCATATCTGAGTATTATTTATTATCACTGTACTGCCTTGACATCAAATTGTTTTATTCTTGTTTCTCTGTGTGTCTTGTAATTTTGGGCTGCAAGTTAGATATCTTGGACAAATGGGTACACCTCCTCTTTTGTTAGCTTTTACAGGGTATGAAGGTGTTCAGTCAACATAGTCAGTAGTTGAGCTTGGTTTGGATTTTGTTGTTGCTATGGTAACCTTAGAAATTTGTTGAGACTTCCTTTTTCATTGATATCTTATTTATGTACAGTAAAATTTGCCCTTTCAGTGTACAGTTCTGTGGGTTTTGACAAATGCATAGTCTTGTAGCCACCACAAGCAAAATGCCCCCACATTTCCTTGTGTCATTTTGCCCCCACATTTCCTTGTGTCATTTTGTAGTCAATCCTTCTTCCACTCCTGGCCCTTGGCAACCAATGATCTTCTATATGTTACATAAATCATACAATATGAACCTTTTGAACTTGGTTCTTTTACTTAACATAATGCATTTGGGATTTATCTATGTTGTTACATGTTCAGCAGTTTTTTAAAAAAACATTTTTACTAGGAAGTAATCTCCATGATATGAATGTACCACTGCATTTTGCTTATCTGTTTACAAGTTGAAGGGATTTTTGGATTGTGTCCATATTTTGGCATGGTTAAATTAGTGTTTTATTTAGGATGTTTATAACTGTATTTATATTGTTCTACTATTTTTCTCTTGTTAATCTAATAATTGTTTTTATCTTTTTTTTCTCTTCTTGTCCTATGTTCTATGCTTCAAAAGTAGTAAATGTGCTAGGATCT
Organism: Tarsius wallacei; assembly: GCA_963574415.1. Lineage (NCBI taxonomy): Eukaryota > Metazoa > Chordata > Mammalia > Primates > Tarsiidae > Tarsius > Tarsius wallacei. Next base: position 31,944 of record CAUYQG010247728.1, on the reverse strand, counting down.
TTATAAAGGAGACAGCATGAGGTATCGTGATTTCAGCACTCAGGTATCCCTGAATGTAAGAGAAGAAAGAGAGAAGTTGGATTTACTGCTAGATTCACTGAGGCACAAAAATGCATGTTCTTAGACAGACTATTTGATTGACATTGTCACCAAGATTTCTCATCATGAATACTACTGATTTTCTGTGAAATAATATTTCAATAGTTGGGGAAGATGGCCATCTCCTAATTTCATTCTTTTATTTCTTTCTCAGGGATACACACAGTAGTATTCATTTACAGAACCATATGTTAGCTGGAAAAAAAGCCATCTTTCAATACTCCTATTTTATAGATTTTTTTCCCCTGAGTCACAGTGGCATGTTCACGGCCATCCAGTGTCGACCTGCTGGGTTCCAGTGATCCTTCCAAAGCAGCTTCCAAGTAGCCAGAACTACCATGCTTGACTAATTTTTAAAAATTTATTGTAGGTCTCACCAAGTTGCCCAGGCTGATCTAGACCCCGTGGACTCAGGCAATCCACTTGCCTCAGCCTCTCAAAGTGCTGGGATTACAGGCTGAGCTACTGAACCCAGCATGTAGATTTTTAAATGCAGGCCTAGAGAGGAGAAGATAATCTGCCTGAGATCTCTTGGTGGTTAAGGTCTGAATGTTAGACTTTTCATTTTTTGGAGAGTCATGTCAGAGGTTGGGTAAAGGCCTGATACCTACGTCTGGAGGGTTCAAGAAGTTATATAGAATATTCAGGCAAGAATTTGCTTCCTGCACTCTTTAAGCAAATTTGCCCGAGTATATATTTTCCGAAGTGGATGATCCTTTTATTTGTGCTTTGCTTTGCCTCAGATTGGGGCCTGGCATAAGAAAACATGTGAGAGACCAGGGTTCCTGTTCTTTTCTGAAGAACCAATTTTATTTCACTGTGCCTAGAGGGATTCTTAGAATAGCATATTTATGGGAAATCATACCCTTTATTTATGTTCTCCTTGAAAGGAAACATAATTTATGTGAAAGAGAATTTTCTACTTGAAAGAGGGCAATTAGATGGCATATATAGCATGCCTTTAACTCTGCACATGCTGTTCCCTCTGTTGGAATACACTTCCTCATCTTCACTTGGGGAGATTCTTCTTGTCCTTCAGGATAAGTCACCTCATGCTTTAACCAAGTGAATCACAAGTGTCCCCTTTGGAGTGATTTTATGGCATTCCTCATCTCGATAATTATCACACTAAATTTTAATGGTAGGTTTTCTTGTTTATCCCTTTAGTAAAACTGAGTTTCTTAAGGGTGATGCCACCAAGCCTAAAACTTACTGAATGTGACTTTGGTCACAAATGATTACATAGATCACTTGATGGACTCAGCACCTGAGGGTAACTGAAATAAAGTGTTTTTTTTTTTTTTTGAGTTAGAGTCTCACTCTGTTGCCCAGGCTGAAGTGAAGTGCAGTGAACAGCCTCGACTGCTGGACTCAGGAGATCCTTCTGCCTCAGCCTTCCAAGTAGCTGGCACTATAGGCACACGTCACCATGCCTGGCTAATTTTTTGATTTATTGTAGAGATGAGGTCTCACCAAGTTGCCCAGGCTGGTCTCGAACCCTTGGGCTCAGGCAATCCTCTCATCTTGGCCTCCCAAAGTGCTGGGATTATAGGCATGAGCCACCGTGCCAGGCTTAATAAAGTATTTTAAATGATAGTTCTGTCATAGACCCTGGACCACCAATGACTTCTGTTTCCTTACAGGAAAAGTTCCCTCCAGGTGCTGTGGTTCATGCCTGTAATCCCCGTACTTTGGGAGGCGGAGGCAAGAGGATTGCCTGAGCTCAGGGGTTTGAGACCAGACTGGGCAATTTGGCGAGACCTCGTCTCTACAATAAATCAAATAATTAGCCTGGTGTAGTGGCATGCGCCTATAGTTCCAGCTACTTGGAAGGCTGAGGCAGAAAGATTGCCTGAGCCCAGCAGGTTGAGGCTGCAGTAACCATGAGCCTGCTATTGCTCTCCAGCCTGGGCAATGGAGTGAGACTCAAATAAATAAATAAATAAATAAATAAATAAAAATAAAAATAAAAGGAAAAGTTCTATAAGATACAGTTTGCTAACTTTCCTTTCAGCTTTTGAACTCTCTTGAATGAAGTCTCTTTTCCCAGTTCAGTATTTAAGTTAGAGACTGGAGGAGATGATTTATATAAAGACTCATAAAATATGTGTTGGCCCTTTCTCCTTTTGTCTCTTCCCTTATAACTTTGGCTTTTTATAACTCACTCGGAGATACATTTTAAGGCCTGCCTGCGTCAGACCCATTTATGATTTATGGCGCTGCTTTCTCACCTACTCTGGGAAGAATATTAAAATATCACTGAAGGCCACATCACCAGCCTATTACTATATTAAAGAGAAAGCTATATTAAGAAAGGCAAAGGCCTGAGACAGTCTCCAGGAAATAGCTCTCCTGAGTAAACACGTAGCATACAAATTTTGAAACCAGAGGCATCTTCCTGTAACAAAAGGCTTACCCATTTGGTTTTCTATGAAAACCGAAACAGTTTGGTGATAGCTTTTGGAGGCCCCATGTTTAAAAGTCTGTAGCAAATTTGGCCCTAAGAAAAATTGCTCAAAACAATTTAGTTTTCTAGACCAGGGGTCCCCAACCCCCAGGCTGCCAACTGGTACCAACCTGCTTGGCCTTTTAGGAACCTGGCCAAACAGCGGGAAGTGAGCATTGGCGGGAGCTCTGCCTCCTGTCTCTGGATTCTCATAGGAGCCCGAACCCTATTGTGAACTGTGCATGTGAGGGATCTAGGTTGTGTGCTTTTTAGGAGAAAATAATGCCTGATGATCTGTGCCTACCCCTTCCTTCCTCCTTGCCCCCTGCCCCTATCCTCCCCCCCAATCTGTGGAAAAATTGTCTTCCACGAAACTGATGCCAAAAAGTTGGGGAGGGGGGAGGGGGCCGTTCTAGACCAAGGATTCTCAAACTTCTGTAAGTATAATAATCAGATCTCTGTCATTGGTGATTATGGTTCTAGAGGTCTAGGTTGAAATTTAGGAAACTGCATCTTTAATAATAACCTTCTATTTTATCCTGATGCAAGTGGTCTGGAGACCTCTCTTTGACAAGCACTTGCCCAGCACTTCTTGTTGGGTGGGGGTCTTTTTGCAGACACTGATGGTAGACCGTTCTAGGTTAAGGTTCTGAGCAGAACACAATATTAACATGAAGGATAAGAGGCACTGGCTATTGTATGTGGTCAATGACCTTCAGCACCCTGTGCTCCGCCCCCCCATATATATACACACACATACACACACACACACACTTTTTTTTTTAAAGAGACGGAGGTCCCACTGTGTTGTCCAGGCTAACCTTGAACTTCTGTGCTTAGGTGATCCTCCTGCCTTAGCCTCCGGAGTTGCTGGGACTACAGGAACATATCACCATGCCCTTCTTGTGCTACCTCTATCACTTTGATTCCCATTGTATTGTAGTTATCTGGTTGCTTGTTCTTTTTTCCAGTTAGACTGAAGAGCAGGGACCATATCTTTCCTTTCTGTACTCATAGCACCTACTCATGCTCAGTGTGTGTTTTTGCAGAAGACTGAATATGCAAATAAGTAAACAAACAAATGAATGAATGGGTTGTAATTCTTCACAAATGAAGGCATATCCAAAGGATTCCAGCCTAAAAGTTTAACCAAGCTTAGTAAATATACAGAAGATGATGTTAATGTATGTGGCATAGTTTTTAAATGTAATGTTCTGTCCCACTAAGTTTATGCATGAGTTGGAGTAGTGCAGTGACCCCCAAACGTGGCTGCATCCGAAAATAAGCTGGATGTTTTACCCCATATTAAATGAGTTTTTCCTAAGTGAAAAAGAAATGCATTCCACTTGGTAGAAAGTGAAAGTTAAGTGTATCTCATTCCTAACCTCCACTGTACCTCTCCAGAGTCAACTGCTTCTACCAGTTTCTGGTGTAATTCTCCAGAAATATTTGGAAGCATTTGTACCATTTTCTTTCTTACATGTATCAGCACGTGCTATAAACTCTATATTGCATCTTGGTGTTTTTCCCACTTTACAATATAACTTAAAGATTGTTCCCTATTAACACCTATAGATCTTCCTCATTTGTTATGATGGCTATATCACATTCCGTTGTATGTTATCTGTTATGTATGTATGTATGTATGTATGTATTTATGTATGTGTGTATGCATGTATGTATGTGTGTATAGTAATCCATTGTTGTAAGCAATGTTGCAATGAAGCTCAATGAATGTATCTCTTTGAATACACGAGCAAGTGTATGTAGGACAGATTCCTAGAGTTGGTATTCCTAGGTCAAAGGGAATGTGCATTCTAAATTTTGCAAAATTCCTCCCCAAAGAGGTTGCACTGATTATATTCTACCAGCAGTGTGAATGAAAATGCCTATTTCCCCATATCTTTGGTAGAACAGTTTTTAAAATGGAAATTCTTAGGTCCTCACATATTGATTGCTTCTAGGACCAACATAGGGACCTGCAGTTTTTAAGGCACCTTAGAACATGTTGTCAATTTTTCGTTTCACACTATTTCACATTTCCATGATCCTAATGCAGGAGGCCCATGGACCTGCATTTGGGAACCACCAGGTTGGTGCATAGTATCTCATAAGTACCTGGATTAGACACTGGCTTCCATAGTCCTAATACCCTTCTCCACTAATTAACAAACAGCTAGGTGTTGGGGAATTCATCTGGGTTGAAAAGAATGTTCCAGCACCTTTTGGCTTGCAGGTCTCCCTTTTCTGACTTCCCCTGCTTTCTATTTTGGTTTCAAGTGTCTTTTTTTCTTGGATGAATCACTCAAGAGCTAATATCTTTTCCACAGGTTCACAAGGATGTACTTTAAACATGTGCTCTTTGAGGACACATTCTTTGACGAGTGCTATTTTGAAGATGTTACATCTACTGATACCTATTTCAAAAACTGCACCATTGAATCAACCGTATTTTATAACACAGGTAAGAACATTGACAGACTAGGTAGACTAACAAGAGTGAACAAATGTGGTCTAAGAATCAAAGTCCTCAGTCATAAGCTTCAGGAGTAGGAAAGTATTTATAAAAATAAGTGCTAGGCCTTGGTGGGGAAATGAGTTCAGTTTCAGGTGTGGCACACATTAAGTACACAGCCTATACCAAGGCATTTAATTTATCTGTGTCTCAGTTTTATAACTCGTAAAATGGAAGCAAAAGTTCCAGGCAAGTGTTCTCATCTCAGTGGGACTGATGCTATACACTAAGGGTCTTAGGTAGTAGCAACGAAGTATGGCAGAAACAAAAACCAGCATTCCATTCTACGTTTTCTGCACAGGATGCATTCTTGAGGACCTTGCATAATTTGCAGCTTGCAAAATTTGAGACTCATGTTCTAAGAATAATAAATGAAAAGGGAAAATTGGAAGGGAAAATTTGTTTACATTTTGTACAAAAAGTGAGATGCCATTTAAGAATATTTTAAAATCACACTGCTTCAGATTGCCATGATTTATAAAAAGTCACAAAATTCTACCACTTTACCACTCCTTGTTACTTTTACTATTCTCATCACAAATTAATAATATGCCAAATGGAGTTGGGACATAAGGAGACTCACTGAGCTTTTCCAGGGGCTTTGCCTACCTTGTTTCAATTGAGAAATGTACTATTAGTATCCCCATCTTATAACTAAGGAAGCAACTTGGTCAAGGGCATGGTTAGCAAGTTGGGGGAGTTTCGATTATTCCTTAATCGTTTGGCTTTAAAGTCTGTGATCTTTCTGGTGAGTTACTTGCATTATATCTAGATCTATGTGTTATCCCTGGTATTGACACCAGGGAATGGTTTATACAAGAACATGTTTTTGCTGTATAATATCAGCCTCAAAATTTTTGATATCTGGTATCTAAATAACCCTCAGTCTCTTAATAACTTATTATGGGACTTACCTTCTTATATTTCCTTCTAGCTTGAACTTGAAGCAGTAATGATGAGTTCTAGAAGTTTATTGTTTGTCATTGAAAACTGGCGTATTGTTTTATTCTTTCAAGTTTTAATGATACCTTTTCATTTGCATACTCAACATGGGGTTTTTTGCAAACACATGTAATTGAGTAATGTCAGAGCTGGGAGAAGCAATGGAGATAATCAGGTGTACTCCTCTAATTTTATAGGTTGAACCTCAGGGAGACTAAGGAGGGTCAGCAACAGGGCCAGATTCCCAGGTGTGGGTTTTTGGGAGCCTAACTACCACACTTTCTGCTAAAACAGCTGGTTTTAGAAGCTGTCAGAAGACTTGCAAACTGTTTCCAAAGCAAACGGTTTTTATTTTTTAAGAATGTTCAGATTTCTGCACAGATTACTACATGGGCTCTGGAGTGACTGGCTCAATCTGGACCCAACTCTTTTGTGTTCTCCTTCCTTAAGCTGGGTAGCCTCAGAGGAGTGGCCCAGCTGCTGTGACCCTCAATGTCACCTGATTGGTACAAACAGGACTTTTATCCAGCTGGAGAGATGATATAGTTTAAATGGTCCCTCAATTGATATCAGTATCCTTTCCGCTTGCTTATGGGAACTTGAACGGGCACTACACTTTTGGAAGTTTTTCCATTTATCCACACCCTATTCTATTTATCCGGCCACACATCACCTTGACTTTGAGACTGATTAGCAAAGGCTGGCAAGCCTGCCCACAGAGGTTGTCATAACTGTATCCCTGTCTCTACCCTTTTCTCCCCAGCTCCACTTCATTTACATGAACCAATGTCTTCCTTCTCTCCTCAGACCTCTATGAGCATAAGTTCATCAACTGTCGGTTTATCAACACCACCTTTCTGGAGCAGAAGGAGGGCTGCCACATGGACTTGGAAGAAGATAATGACTTCCTGATTTACCTTGTCAGCTTCCTGGGTAGCTTGTCTGTCTTGCCTGGGAACATCATTTCTGCCCTGCTCATGGATAGAATTGGAAGGCTCAAAATGATTGGTGAGTTGTTAGTGGTGTCACATCTGGGTTCCAGTGGGTTAGGGTAGTGGCTTTCAAGTTTACTAAGGCAGTGAAACTTTTACTTTCATCAAAGAATTCTTGTGCAGTAAACCGAGCAGTTAAGATTGAACCTACTGTTCTGAAGCCAAGGATGCATGTCAATAGAACCCCAGGGCTTTATGGAAGCCATCTGAGACCTTTGGTCCAGGCAAGGGACTTTTCTTGATTTCCTGACAGAGAAATTCTGGGACATTCTCTTATTTTATTAGCACTTCAATAGAGATATTGACTATATCCACCCTACTTCTTCATAAGATTATTGTCTGAAAAATATATAAAATGCTCTTAGATGATAGTTTGATGATTGAAGAGAGATCATATTATTTTTATTTAATAGTAATAATGCTTTGGGCTTTGGAGTTGGACAGACTCATATTGAAATCCTATCACTTAAAGGCTGTTTGATGTTGAACGTGTTTCTTTGCTTCTCTGGGCCTCAGTTTCCTTATTTGTAAGATGAGGATACCTATAGCTAGCTGGTAGGGTTTTGTGAGGATTGAACATAAGGTGCCCTAAGCATCTTGTGATGCTTGACACACTGTAGGTTCCCAAAAATAGAATTTATTTATTAAACATTGTGTATTTTTTTTACATGTTTAAACTTCAGTCACCTACAAAGTACTTTTCATTTGATGCAATACACCTGTTGAGATGCTTTTCCACTGCTCAAAACACTTTTTGAATTCATCAGTTTTGATGCCTTTTAGTACTCCTGCCATTTTTTGTTTCACCTTTTCCATATTGGCAAAATGTTTCCCTTTGATGACTTTTTTCATCCAGGGAAACAAACAAACAAAAAGTCACTTGGAATGTGATTGGGTAAATAGTGAAGGTGGGGCACGGGGATCATGCCGTTTTGGGTCAAAAACTGCTGAACACAGCACGTTGTGGGTAGGTACACTTGTAAATCACCCATCACGAAATGGGCAAGTGTGTTGAAAGAATCTCCAAAAAAATTCACTGAAGCCAAATGCAGCCTCTCACAACAATGCTAGCTGGTACACTGACGCCAAGGGGTTCTTAGAACAAGGCCCGCCCTCCAAAAAATGATACTGGCTTTTTGGGGGGGTCCCCCTTATATTCATGTATGTCTTGCCTCATTCCACCAGGATTTGCCACAGTTTATTAGAGAAATGCATGCCACACATGCTAAACAAATATATCGAAGGGCAGGGAAAATGTTCATCAGACTATAAGTCAAGGCCAGGGGTTATGAAGCAGACAACACATTAATACACATGTCATTAAGGATCTGCCCTAGGGATGTATTTGAGTAGGAAAATTAATACCAACCTTCCCAACAACAATGCACAAAGGGAAACAAAATAAATCACAGTCATTTTGTTGTAGAAGAGAAAACTGATCAGGTCTTCATGGAAGGAAATCTTTTCCTGGCATTTGGGTCATATTGAATATCATTATTATAAATGGTAGCATGCATATTCAGAGTGGTGAGCACAAGGAATGCCTGTGCCTTCAGCTGCTTAAACTTGTGGTAGAGTGAAGAGGAGAGTCTTGTCTTAGGTATGGCAGACTGAGCTGTCTCCTCTGTTAGAAGCAGTGCCCTGTTTAGTCCCAAGGTCCTGCAGGGAAAGGGACAGTGGCTTACTGGTTTCTGTGCCTGGTGCAATGCCTGCCATAGAGTTGACACCTAGCAGTGCTGCTGAACTGGCCAGAATTGGTGAAGATGACCTCCTTCTTAGAGTAGCCTGAAGCACCAAGCTTTCAGCAGAAAACACTACAGGATGGTATCGTTTGAAAAACCTGTGGCTGGGAGTCCGGCAGCCATCTCTGCCAAGGTTAACTTTCCTATGAGTTTGCACAAATTCCTTTACTTCTCTGGGCTTCCATTTTCATAGTTAAAATAATGCCTTTGTTTGTTCCAATGAGATAAGGGGTGTGAAAGTAGCTGTGTGACACTTGTCACCAGCCATTTTGTCACCAGCCTTCTGAGTCCCAGAGGATTCTGTGGTCAGGTTCTGAGGAAGTTCTGGGGAAGGCAGGGCTATGGCAATGGAGTGGACATGCATGTGAATGAGAATGGCCCACCACCAAGCATATGCCATATGCTCCCACTGGGAAGCAGGGGGAAGGCTGGGTGCAGGGACAGGAAAGACAGTGGGAGCGCAGACACCCTTTTCCTTACTATTGAAGCCCTTCTTGCCATCATGATCACATTCCAGATCAAAATTGACTTCTATAATGCTCAATAAAGGCATGTTTCCTAAATTAGAGTTCTAGAACTAGGCATGTTCCCTAAATTAGAGATCTAGAACTTTACATATAAAGAATGTAACCATTCTTTATATTCTACTTTCTTATTCATGTGTTCGTTTTGTTTCTGAGCTAGATTGCAAGCTCATTAAGAGTGCAGACAGGGTTTCTTCATCTCTGTACCTCTCAGTCTTTAGTAAAAAGCCTGGCATACAGTAGGTCAATTGCGATATTCACGTGCACAGTAAATACTAGGTGTTCAGTAAATGCCTGTTTCACTATAGGATATGGGATGTGAGTGAACTGCTTTGAAATAACCTTACCCATGGCCCTCAGGCCAATCCCACTGTCGAATCTGCTGAAACATCTTTGTCTGCTTACTTTGCTGGACTTTTCCCTGGGGAGAAGTAGTTTCTTGTTAGCATTGGAGTAGAAGTTTTCCTGGTGTGGCTGCTACTCGTTTATTCATTCAATCAACATTTATTTAGGTAGTAATTATTCTCTCCAGGCTGTATGGGAGGCAATGGGAATACAACAGTAATTGAGACAGGCAGTATCCCTGTATGAAAGGAGCAAAGGATCTATTGGGAGAGACAGATTTAAGCTAGAAATATCGTTTAACTATTAATAGCATTATGAAATGCTTATTGTAGACCAGGCTGTGTTCCAAGTATTTTATAAACATTACCACACTGAGACCTCACCACAACGCTTTGAGGTAGATACTATTTTCATCAACATTTTACAGATGGAGAAAACGACACAGCTTACAGAGAAGTTAAGCAACTCCCTCAAAGGCACACAAGCAGTAAGTGGTGAAGCTGGGATTTGAACTCAGGCCTCCCAATTACAAGGGGGAAACGAATTATGAAAGTGGAAGTATAGTGGTCCCTAGGGATCTAAGGCAGGCACACCTAGCACAGTTGAAGAATTAGGAAGGGCCTCCCTGACTAGCACTTGGCTTATTTGATGACAGTGCTTTGTTTTCAACAAATGTCTGTCAGCATTTATTGTGAGTCAAGCCCCATAACTGACCTCTTTGAGAGATGCATACATGTAGAGAGTATTATCCTCAGGGCACGTGTAGCCCTGTAGATGCCAATTTCCCCCTTTTCTAGTTCTCTCTTAACTGTTTAAAAACAGGTTACCAGGCACCTGTTCACAGCCCTGCCCCTTCCCAGAGTGGACTGAATCCATCACAAGGTTTGGTGCCAGTCTTGCAGCCTTAGGTCTGAGGGTGAGATTCCAGGCCAAGGCCAATGCAAGGAGGCATTTCTTTTTGAGGCCAGGCCAGCCTCCTGGTTTCTTGTTCACCCGCAGGGTCCTGATGCCTGGTGGAGAGCTTGTGCCCTATTTCCCAGCTGACTGTCTGGAACTTACTTTCTTACTACCTTTCTGTTGGCTCTATTCCTGCTAATTTCTGGTCTGCAACTTGTTCTGTCATGCCCTGCATGCACCTTGGACTCAGAGCTTGCATCCCATGCTCCCTTGGGCTAGACTTACTGGATTCAGGTGGGATTCAACACAGTCTTCTTTGGATGGGATCTCTGATCATTCTCTGCTCATTTGTACATCTCTCCCAGAGATCAGAATTGTCTTTCTCAGCCCTGCTCAGAGCCTTGTGAAGCTAACCCCATAGACTGCATACTTGGAGTCCTAGAGTAGAAAAGGATTCACCACAGATGGTTCTAGTGAGAAGACATTATTGACGGGATGGCTTTTAGAGGCATGGACAGGGTGATGAGAACAAATGAGGCATGTGAGGCACCCAGACACTAGCAAAAGTGGGAAGCAGTTACTACTGCCCCTGGCTGCAGGGACAAGGGCAGAAAATTGCACTAACAGAGCTCAGTGGGGGCTGCAGCCACGAGGAAGAGCTGCCTGGGAAGAACTGTGGTCCTGGAGGGATGTGGTCATTGCAAGAAAAGGGCTTCCAAACCAACTCAGGACTCGGGGAAAAATGCTCCTTCCTTCTCCCCAAGGAAGTCCATGGGGTAGCTTCTAGGGATGCAAAGCAGGGTTGGGAAAGGGTAGATCAGATCTCTGGGGTGGGGAATTGGGTGAATAGAAGCACAGTCTTTTTTCAGTTTTCTTGCCAGTAGCCCATCTGCAGAGATGTTCCTACTAGAATGTAAGCTCCATGAGACTGGTATTAAAAATATTTATTTGTAATTGATGAATTATAATTGCGTATATTTACAGGGTACAATGTGATGCTATGATATATGTATATAATGTGGAGTGATTAATAAAGCTAATGAACATATCCATTACCTCATATACTTACCATTTTTGTGGTGGGATTATTGAAATATACATTATTCACTGGAGTTGCCAAGCTGTGCAATAGAGCTCAAAAACTTATTCTTTCTTTCTTACTAAAAATTTTTACCCTTCGATCATCATCACCCCATTTCCTCTCCCCTGTATTTACCTCCTTCCCCAGGCCCTGTTAACCACTATTCTACTCTCTGCTTCTATGGGTTCAACTTTTTTAGATTCCACATATGAGATCATGTTGTGTTTGTCTTCTGTGCCTGGCTTATGTCACTTAACGTAATTCACTCATGTTGTTACCAATAACAGAATTTTTCAAAGGCTTAATAGGATTCCACTGTGCATATATACCACATTTTCTTTATCCACATTTGTCCATTAATGGACACTCAAGTTGATTCCACATCCTGGCTAACCTGAATAGCACTGCACTAAGTATGAGCATGGTGCAAATTTCTCATGGACATACTGATTTCAAATCAAGATTTTTTTTTTGATTGGTACTGATATATCTCAAACACCTAGAGCAATGTCTGGCATATAATAGATTGCCAACAATTACTCTTATCTGCCTCATCTCCAGTCACTCCGGGTTTAGAATCACCTTCGATTGGTGATTTCAAAATCCTTAAGAGATTAACTCTGGTGATCTGACCCATACAGAGGACTCTAATTTCATGACCAGAGTGTCATGTGAGGGATCAAGCTGCGCTCTCTCTGTGTGGAGAATCAACCCATGCTTCAGGTAAACTGTTACATCAGGTATACCAGTGAGGATGGGAGATGAGGCACAACTGTGGGTGGCAGTCTTGTTCAAGACACAGGCTTCATGTTTCTTTCTGCCCTTGAACTCCTTCCGCAGGTGGCTCCATGCTAATCTCAGCAGTCTGCTGCTTCTTCCTGTTTTTTGGCAACAGTGAATCTGCGATGATCGGCTGGCAGTGCCTGTTCTGTGGCACCAGCATAGCAGCCTGGAATGCCCTTGATGTGATCACAGTGGAACTGTATCCCACCAATCAAAGGTCAGTTATTTAATGGGATTCTTTTAGGACTTGTCACTAAATTCTACTTGCTTACTAAATTTTGCATCATGTGTGGTCATGATGGTCTTCCATGAGCCAAATGACTCTTCGGCTGAATTTCTCCTGCATGGGGACTGGCGTGGACCTGGAAGTGGAGATTTGGCAAGAGTCAACAGACAAGAGGAGTAGGAGAGAGGAATAAGGGTGAGAAATTGGCAAAACCATATGTATCATGAAAGCTGTAAGACAGGTGAGAAAGGCTTGCCAATGGGAGATAAAGCAAAAAGGTGAAAAACTAGAATCACACAGTGTGGGGGCATGGAGAGAGAAATTTTAAAGGTGGGCTGAGGCATGAGGTCTAGGACATTTGCCGAGAATGTGGCAGGGATGCCCAGGGTTTCTCTTTATTTTGTGCAGGCCATACGGGAAGAGACCTGGTCCAAAGGTAATAGGGTCACGACCATGATTTAGTAATTGTATCTCTTCATGGAGGGGAAATTGTGAATTTTAAGGTTAGCACATAAGTGACCCTGAGGTAAAAAAGGAATATAAAGTGGTGTGGAAGACGGGTAAATGAAATTCTGCATAAAATCTTATTGATGGTCCCCAAGTTGGTGACAGAGCTACTGAGCTATAGGTAACTATGAAAAAGCATAACATGTCATATTTGGAACCCCTCTTCTTGAATCAAAGAACTGATTTTACAAAAAAAAAAGAGAAAAATTATCATTCTTTAAATGGAATGTGATTTTACGTCTAGAAAACCCAAGAGAATTAAATTAAGAGACTACTAAAGAAAATAAGATAATATGATCAGGTAGTCAGTAATAAAACTAATTTAATTATGTGCAAGTTTTAAAGTATATAAAAAAGTTACAGATCCAACTGAAATCCGTGTAATAATATCAGAAGTCATAAATTAATTAGGAATCAATTTGATGTCTGAAACACTCATATTAATAAAACCATAAAGCTTTAATAAGAGATATAAAAGAAGACAAATACATGTCAAGATACACATAATTTTGGATAAGAGATTCAATCTTACAAAAATGTAAATATTTATTTAGTTTTTCTCTAGTTTAAGAGAGTCCATTTAAAATTCAACAAAATTCCACCCCTGTACCGCAGGAACTTGCAAAATGCTTATTTGGAAAAGCACATATATGAAAGAAATCCATGGAAATGCTAAAACAAAAATACCGAAACAAACAAACAAACAAAAAAAATTTAGTTAGGTGATTCTAAAGCTACAGTGTGGTACAATTATAGACAAAAATGTAAAAAAAATTTCAAGTACAAAAATATACCCACATTTTTAATAAGCCTGTGGTATGTAAAAGGAGCATTTCCCTTCAGTTGGGAAGAGTGGGTGTATAGATGGGGTCATAAAAAGATAAATGGTGAATAATAGCTATCCTTGGAAAGTGTGATTGAAGAATAATTAGGATTAGGTTTTCTGTGGGTGACAGAAGCCCCAGATAACTGCAGCCTTAAAAGGGGGACATTTTATTTTTCTCTCCCATACAAGTCTAGAGCAGGGCTGGGTGCAGTGACTCACAACTGTAATCCCGGCACTTTGGGAGGTCAAGGTGGGAGGATTGCTTGAGCCCAGGAGTTCAAGACCAGCCTTGGCAACAAAGTGAGACCTTGTCTCTACAAACAGAGTTTTAAAAATTAGCTGGGCATGGTGGTGTGTGCCTATAGACCCAGCTACATGGGAGGCTGAGGAAGAAGCATTGCCTGAGCCCAGGAAATGGAGGCTGCGATGATCTATGTTGGTACCACTGCACTCCAGCCTGGGCAACAGGGTGAGACCCTGGCTAAAAAAAAAAAAAAAAAAGTGTAGAGCAGGCAGTGCAGGCTCTTTCTACCTTGTTCTTCTTTGCCTGAACTCAGCCATGGCCCAAGATGAGACCATCTGTGTTTTATGAAGATAGAAGGAAAAGGATGAAGGGAGAACAGAGCAAAAGACTCACTCATGTCCTTTCTTTTTCTTTTTTTTTTTTTGGGTTGGAGTCTCACTCTTGTTGCCCAGGCTGGAGTGTAGTGGCATGCTCACGACCACTGTAGCCTCCACCTGCTGGGCTTAGGCGATCCTTCCACCTCAGTCTTCCAAGTAGCTGGATACAGATGCACGCCACCATGCTCGGCTAGTTTTTTTGTAATTTATTGTAGAGATGAGGTCTCACCAAGTTACTCAGGCTGGCCTCAAACCCCCAGGCTCAGACAGTCCTCTTGCCTCGGCCTCCCAAAGTGTTGGGATTACAGGCTGAGCCTCTGCACCCAACCCATTTATATCCTTTCTTCAGAAAGTTTCTTGGAACCTGCCACTTGCACTTATATCTCAGCCAAAACTAAGTCACGTGGTCACACTCAGTAGCAAAGGAGTCTGGGAAATCTAGCCTTAACATTTAGAGAAATGACATTTGGAGACAGCTGGCAGTCTCTGCCAGAAGAGGGTTGAGAATGTTATTAAGAGGAAATGTGTTTTGCTTTGCATACTTCATTCTTTCAGGATTTTCACAATAACCATATACTACCTGTAAAAATTTTAAAAAGAGATATATTTGAAAGGAAAAAGAAAAAACTTGGAAGAAATATTTCAAAATGTTAATAGAGATGATTGCCTTTCAGTGAAGAGATTAGAGACATCCCTGCATCTTTATATTATTCTGTATTTCCAAATATGACTAAAGTAAGAATGTGCTACTTTAATATTTAGGAAAAAATTCTCTCCACCTCCTCCCCCTGTGACAAGAAAAAGAGCCCAGTCGTACTAATGAGGTCCAGAAATTCAGAATTATATACTTTTCTCTTCTTTTACAGGGCAACAGCTTTTGGCATCCTCAATGGATTATGCAAATTTGGCGCTATCTTGGGAAACACCATCTTTGCTTCTTTTGTGGGGATAACCAAAGTGGTCCCCATCCTTCTGGCTGCTGCTTCTCTGGTTGGGGGTGGCCTGATTGCCCTTCGACTGCCAGAGACCCGAGAACAGGTCCTGATGTGAACAACCTATGGGGAAAGAAGAGTTGAAAGAATCTTTTCCAGGACACTTAAATGCATCCACACTTCCTGCCTATCACTGTCCAGAGGACACCGTGGGTAGCACAGGAGGAGAAGTTGATTTTTGTGACCCCTAGTTTAGGACCCACTTCAGCTGTCAGTAAGTTTGTAGCTCAGGTGACTGATTTGGGGGTGTTCCGAACCACCCTTAGGATCACAGAGCTGCGTGTTTGGCATCAGGTCTTCCTAGACCCAAGGAAGGGGAGGCCCTCCAGTGAGTTCACACACTAAGCAAGGAGTGTGCATTTCCCTAAGTGAAGTGCAAAGACCTATTTGCATTTCAAAAGGAATTTGAGTGTAAGAAGCACACAAGCTTATTTACAGAGCTCCTCGGAGCCCAGTGACTTAACAAATCAACTTGGCTGGAAGTTAGAGTCATTATATGAAGATTGGACTTAAAGAACAGGATACGTATATTTTTGCATTTAAAAGTATCACCTATCATATTTTCCACCTGAAAATTGGCACAGTTGCATTGATGATACTCTAATATAGAAAACCAAATATTTGAGCTATATCTATAGAGATCTACTTTCCCCCCGAGTGTCGTAAGCTTTTCGTGATGACTAGCTGATATATTTAAGAATGATATTTATTTCTGTTTTGTTCTATTCAAAGAAATGTAATGGAATAAGTATTCTGTAAATTGGAAATTTGTGTAAAACTTTATTTGGGTTTAATATTCACAAATGGTATTTGCAAATTTTCCAGAATTTTAGCCATATTTTGGGAGAACTTGGTGTTTGAGGTCCCAGGAAATTAGGTCTGGTCAAATGAAATGCAAGCACAATTTCTTATAGCCATTTAACTTGCTGTCAGGAGGCTATACTTAACAAACTCATATTGTACAGTTCATGTAATCCAGGCACTTTTCTTCGTGTGGGTAGAGTGAGAAGTTACTTTTCTCTCTTACACAGATGACTTGTGAAATGCAAGCTCACTGTCTCCAATACTGGCATTTGACTTAGCTGCTTACATAGAAACAGCATGAGATGTGTTCAGTGGCCTCTGGCAATATCTTTGTAGGCAAGATTCAAACAACATGGAGACTGAGGGAGGTATGGGGAAGTGTAATCACCGTTCTCCCAAGTGTAAATACTTTCTGTTTGTTTTAGCAGTAAAACGAGATCCACATTGGTTAGGATGTGCAAAATCTATGCTGTGTGTTCAGGGCTTTTGAAACAGAGGTCACTGGAATGGGAGTTAGGGAGCATAGTGGGTGTCAAATATGTTTTTCTTCAGTGCTCTAAGAGAACTCATTCCTGAAATCCATTTTGGAACATCGACAGGAGTGTGGGTAGGGTGAGGAACCCAGAACAAACTGCTCTGGCAATGGTCTTGGCTAAACGGAAGAGGAGCAACTTGCTATCCATGAGAACTCCCTAGCAAGGGAAGCGACAGTCAGCTATGCACTCCTGCCTTTGGAGGTGAACTTGAACTTGCCCCGGCCAGATGAATATCAGTCTGCAAGAAATAGTTCTTTGAGCTGATTTACAGCGCTCTTAATGGCTGTAAAGTGCCACACTTTTCCTATCAAGATCTCTAAAAATATAAAACAGAATAATGGCTGCATTGAGTGTTTTCTCAATTTTGTAGAAAAGCTTAGGTCCTGTGGTAGCTTCAGGTCATCTTTCTGTAATTTTCTGTTAACAGGTCAGCAGGGGTAAGTTTTATGACACCTTTCCATCCTCAATTTGAGGTCAGTTTTAATGGTTAAAATATTTACTCTGCTTCTGTTGACCCCTACCTCTTTATTCGTACCTCCTCCCCCCTTTTTTTTCTGTACAAGGAAGATGTATCAACTCTGATTTGACACCCTGATTCCCCCAAGTATATGTATATATATAAATATAAATAAATATACTACTGTGCATTAATGTTTCTCTAAGTGTTTTATAGGAGTTACCTAACATAATGCTATGTCAATAATGGAAGGCCCGATGTAATATAGCTGTAATATACTTTCCATATGAAATACAGTGGCTAGGTTCATAAAAGAGAACTGTGTAAATATGGGATTACCACATCTCCTATAACACTCCTATAGCTAATTCTTCAATGAGATAATACAATTCAATGAGAAGCTAATACTTAAGAAATTTACAAGACAGTTAGAGCTTGCATTTCTAGTTAAGATGAATCTTGTAAATTTAAAATCTGATTAATTCTTGAGTGATGGGGTGACTGCAATTCTTGGGGGATAACTCCATTTGGTTTCCAAGCTCTAACTTCCACATTATCTTTATGGCTCCTTAAACCAACCACCTTACCAACCAAGGGCAATTCCCATCTCATCCATCACTTAGGCCTTTGTAAAGGGTGCAGCCAAGCTCTGCAGACATTTCCTGTGAAGGATTGTCTGGCACAGGGAACTGGCCACTTCTTAAATGCTGTCATTCCTGCTGAGATAAATGCATCTTTAAAAATAGTCTTTGTGGCAGATTATTGAGGGATAATGTACAGCATTCCTGGCCATCCACTTCTTTTTCATTTCATGTTCTACCCTGAGAAACTCCTGATGCCAGCCATGGAGGGCAAAAGGGATGAAACTTTCCTTTGCTGGGCAAATCTGTTCACAGTTCATGATGATGTATTTTATGATGCCCAGTTTAGTAGTAGTTGCTTTCTGTCATCTCAACTTTATTGTGTCATCTCCTGATGCTGATTTTTGATCTTTTGTTTTATTAAAAATAATTCGTGAAAGAGGTGTGCCTATTTGTGACATTTGTAGCACATTAGCCTGAGGCTATGTAATAAATAACCCCAAACTCATGGTTCCCTGCTACCTTGTGTGAGTTCATTAAAACGAATAATAAAAATAACTGTAAACAAACTTTTGAGAACTGGGGTTAGAGCTTATTTTCAGGCCCTGAGGTCTCTTCTACATTCATAATAGCTGGGAGAAGCATTGAGAATCATTTCCTTGAACTTTTCATTTTGCAAATGGGACCTTGAGGGGTTAAATGATGTGACCAAGATTACATGTAGTGCTAGAAATGGGTTACAAGGCCCACCATGATGCTACAATTCTGAACTACTCCTGCAGCTACTGATACCCTATTTCAGAGCCTTCCACTGAGTCTTTGGGGAATGGAACAATGTGATAAGTACCCTCCCTTTGCTGGCAGGGTCATTCATTGACTACTCACTTGATTGTTTTATCTAGAATGAGTGGAAGGTTCAATATAAACATGAAAAACTAGTATTTACCCATCCATCCATCCATTCATTCACCCAGCAAATATTTATTGAGCTCCTACCATGGACCAGTCTCTTTGCTAAGCCCTGAAGTTAGAGTGGTGGAAAAACTGGTCACAGGTCTTTCCTTCTGCCTTGTTCCACTTACAGTGAGTAGGTAAGATGGATATTAAATTGACCACACACAAAGTGCACCTTATAGCCAGTAAGATGCACTTACTACTTTGCCTGTCAGCTGTGGGTTTCTGAATGTGGTTGCTCCCTCCAGCTTCTTCCCCCACCCCAAGGAGAGTGCTGATTTCTTACCTTCATAACTAAGTTAAAAAAAAAAAAAGGTGCACTCACTCATTTTCTACAGACTTAATCATTTTTTACCTAATATATTTTATGGAAAGTTTTACATAGACAAAGGGATAGGGACCAGAAATGCAAGCAGGGCATTGGTTAGTGGGGCAAGACTCCTAGCAACCCTAAGAAAAGCGTTTCTACCTCCATGTGTGGCTTTTCTGGGAGGCTTCTGAGCTAACACTGAGGCAACATTTGGGATTTAGTGAGAATTAGGCTGGGTGGCCTATAACTGGAAACGCAAATAAGCTGATTTATAATAAGTCTATCGTAAGTTAAAGGTTTATTTCTCTCTCATAGGAAGGGAATCTGGAGGAAGGAAAGAAAGTCATGGCTGGTGTGGCTATTTTCTAATCTTATCATTGTGAACACACTCCTGCCTTTAGACACCTTGATCTTTAGTGCATAGCTTCTATCACCGAAGCTGCCTTCTGGGCTGAGATGGGTGTGTAAGTGCCAGTCCTCACATCCATCATTCAGGCAGGAGCAGAAGGGAGAGCAAAGGGCAAAGGGTTTGTACCTCCCAACTGAACTAACCTCTCTTGCAACTGTTCTCCTGGAAGCCCTTCCTACTTGCTTTCACATGTATATCATTGACCTCCCTTTCTTGCAAGGGAGGCAGGAAAGTGTGTTTACTGGGAACATTGCTACCCTTCATCCAAATTGAGCATCTTGGCACTAAGGGAGAAAATGAGAAAGAATAGGTTAATGCTTCTTAAACTTTTGCATGCATCAGAATCACCTGGAAGGGTGTTTAAACTCACTGCTGGGACCCTCCCCCATAGATTCTAGTTCAGTAAATCTGGGGCGGGATCTGAGAATTAGCATTTTTAACACAATTCCAGGTGAGATAGATGGTGTCAATCCTCAAGCCATATTTTGAGTAGCACTGACCCTGCCAATAGGTAGTACTTTGATTTGTTGGGGAAGTTCTATTGCTCTGATAACTTAAAACCAGCCCAACCAGAAACTCACAAAAGCTAGTGGCCCATGAAAAATGCTCATCATCTTCCTAGAGCTCGTAGTGCAGTAGTAATTCAAAAATGTCAATGAAAATATTTCCTTCCCTAGAAACAACTTAGTTTCACTCACTCCTTGTCCTCATGGGCCCATGTCTAGTTGGAGGGCTCTAATTACTTCTGAGTCTCAGCAGAGGGTAAACCTATTCACCTGGGGGTTGGTGATCTCTGATTTGGCTGTTTTTACCTGGCAATGAATTTTGTAGACAAATATGCTTGTGGCACACTGTAATTCACTGGGCCTTTTAATGGAACTCTTTGATCCTAGAAGGTTTTTCCCTACTTAGGAATGCACAGGGGTGATAAAGACATAGCTAGATGGAAGCCTGACCTGCTGACAGTCAACCTGAACTTGTTTGGAAATGTCTCTTGAGAAGCATGAAAAGCTATCCTTTCTAGAGAGGAGAAAGACAGCGTGGAGTATATCTCTTCATGTAGATCTCATTCAGAAACACAGATTGACAGAATGACTACCACGTGTCTTGTGCTGGATTAGGTCCCCTCTCTGTAAGTGAATTTCCTCCTGCCCAGAACATTGTGCCTTGGTGTGTAGCTGGGTCATGTTGAGGCACAGCCCTAAGAACAGCGTGGAAATAAATCACATAGAGCCTTTGATGTTGAGGCAAGCTTAAAGCACATTTTGTTTAATTTGCAGAGGCATAGTGGGGAATTTATATGCATGACTTTTGTGGCAGCAGCAAGGTTTCTAAAGAGATTAATGATGAGCCAAAACAGTGACTAGAATCATCCACAAGTGTCAAATGGAGGAATAAAAGTTGTTATAGTCACTACTAATTATAGAATAAGCAAGAGATTTATTTAACAGGACCATAGTATACCCTCCAGAAAGTTCAGTTTATGAGCTGGAGAACAAGGAGTTACTGTCATCTCACACGAAAACATACATTTAGCTGCCCACTTATCTTTGGTACTACTGGTTTTAAACATTTTTAAATTTCAGAGATCATAAATATGTATTTCTTTAGAAAGTGAAGGTCTTTCAGGAACTGTCCTCTACCAAAGTTAATGTGGTTGCCACTTTTGATAATTTTGCTAGGTAGAGAGGTTTATTTAATCATAGCTACTGTCACTCGGGAGGGTGAGCCATTCAAAAATGACAGCCATGTCCTCCACTTCTTACATATGATATATAATCTCAGTAATTCAGATTTCTCTAAATCAGCATTAGTGATCATTTCAATAAAGTATGAACAAAAGATCTACAAAAATAACCTTCCATTTCACCACCAAAAAAAAAAACAAATGCAAAAAATGATAAGAATGTGAGATAATACACATTTTAAATAGCTGGATTTAGTCACTCCACAATGTATACACATATCAAAATATCATGTGTGTGTCAATTAAAAATATAAATAAATAAAAATGGCTTTCCAGAAAAATTAGATTTAGACTATGTCCCAAAAACATCGCTTAAAAATATTTAGAAAAACAACTAGTAAGCAAGTAATGAACAATCTACAAATGACTTGTTTATTAAAGCATCTCTTCAAAATATTGGCAAAGAAAATTCTATAGACTCTCAAAATACTGAAAGTGATACAACTATACTTCTTTAAAATATATTTTACGATATATTTAATGGTAATATTTAGTGGAAATATCAGTCTTGATAAGCTAAAGATCTGCAATCAGAATTTTGGTAGTACACTGCTAAGCAGGAAAAGGATATTTTATAGGTAGCCCTAAGCATACAGATGCTTATCAGTAAGTGTGTTTACTGGTAGCCTAGCTTTTAAAAATTATGTTAAAAAAATGCATTCATGGAGGTATTTGTGACATATAAAAATAGAAAAAAAATCCCATTTGTGTGTGTGTGTATTACTATATACATCCTACAGATTAGTCAGTTTTGGTTCAGACAATTTTTACATAAGGGATAAAATATAAAAAGATGTTCTAAAGTTTGAAATATTAACCAAGGAACTAAACACAGATTTGCCAATTTTGCTACATTGCAGTTGGGTCAAACATTAAAATAGCTGATCCATGCATTTCAGGTTTCAGGAATGGAGGAATAATTAAAGTTATTTTTCTACATGAGATTTGGTTCCAGCTTTTTGGTCTATCTGAATCCTGGAGGTCCCCAGCCCTAACAGACTAAGAAAGCATCTCTATCTTTTGCTGTTATTTCTCTGTTCTTGATGTGAGGGATTAAGTACATAAAACAAATTAAGATATCAGGAAGGGCTCTTCTTAAAGTTTGATGGTGCATCTTTCCATAGTGATTCATGCCTGCGTATCTATTTTCCTTTTCTGTTCCAAAGTAGTAGCCTAAATTTGGAAAATTCAAATTAGTCTTTGGGCTCCCAGGAGCAATTCTGGAGGCTTAGCAGGTTTTATCCTCTCTGGTGGAAGGTGGTCTGACAGAGGTGCCATTTTGGGGAGAAGTGAAAGTACCCAGACATGAGCGACAGTTTCTGGTCTTCCCTGGATATCTGACCAGTGGTCTCAAATCATTCCTACAGTAGCTTCTACATAAGTGACTATCTTTATCCTTTGATTAGCCGGGACACTTAAAGCTTTTCAGATGCAGACTGTTGTTTAGTGATGTCTGTTACAGCAATGCACTCCCAGAGTAGTGGTGCCTAGGAACAAAGTTAACCAAGACAATGTCTCTAGGCATCTCCAGGTGTGTGGTTCTGTGAGGTGCTCCAAGAATTGTAGAGAGTACATTGTGGGTATAAAAGACATTTGTAGTACTACTACTGTCAATGAAATGTACTGACACACAGCTAGTGGAGGAAGACGTTTTTAAGGAAGCTTTCCATCTTTCTGTAAAGCACCTTCAAGTTGAGATGATTAAAAGTCGGTGATATGTCCCTGCCCTGTGTCATACTGACCAGTTCTGTGGTCTCACAGCTAAGAGGAAGACACAGAGTCGCAGTCTATAAGCCATGGGAAGGAGTCTGTAGGCAAGGGGCAAAGAGAACCGTTGATCAGTTTACAATGACTTGATAATTGACCAAATAGAGCTTTACCATCTGTCCATCTAGAGCTGCCCATGTAAGTCTGAATAAATTCATGTATAGGGAACACAGCTACAGAATTCTTAAACTGATGCTACAAGTGTGAAATGACCAAAGCCACTTTTGGTTTCTCTTCATGTTTTTCGTGCTCTTATTTCCCGATTTCCTACTTCCTTTAAATATGTTTAGAAACCCACAGGCCATAAGAGATAAGATATAAAGCTAACTTTTAACATACTAAAATTTTATAATAGAGTAGAAAAACTTTGAAAGTAAGGATAACATAAACTTTGGTACTCAGATACTTGATGGCAGATATGAAGGATGATATGGAAAGGCTTTAGTGATATTTATACATATATAGGCCTGCAAAAGTTGCTGAGTTATATTATCTGGGAAGGAATTTAAAATATTTCAGGACAATATAAGAAATGTGGTGAATATGACTTAGAAAGTTATTTCTAATTAAAATCATAGGGGTGATAATTAGCATATGAAGTGTCTGTATCTGAAGCAACACTTGGGGCTAGCTAATTAGCAGGTGAAGTATCTTAAATAAAATAATTATTTTAGGGTTGGCCAATTTGCACAGTACTGTTAAAAATATTTTTTACTTGGGAAAAAAGCAGTGTTTAAGATATGGAAATGTTTAGGAATAGTACAAGAGGACCAACTTCCTTTATACGAAGGTGTTGCAAATCTGCAAGCCCACAAGTCTATGTCCTAGGTATGATATTTCAGGCCTGAATTTTATTGCCTTGAATCTCTTCTTCATTGAAAAATATCATTATTTGTTAGAACTAAAAGGCTTTCCCATTCTGCCTTTTAGGGTGGAAGAATGTAACTGTTTCTTTCAGAGTAAGCTTTTCGTGCAAGGTGGACTTGAGGATAGAGGGAGAGGACTCTTCTATCTGTAAAAAGGTTGTCAACAAATTTGAGCACCTTTGCTGAGATTTGAGCTCAGAATTATTTTCTCCTGGTAGCCAGCTTTTCAGGGTTATGCATAACTAGCTTCTGTTTCTTTTCCAATCACTGAAAGATATTAGTTTTTTGTCAGAATAACCTGACATTCACAAAACTGCCAAAATATCTCAGGCCTGTTTGTTATGGTGGGCAATTCATTGCCAAAGGGAAACCAGAATTAACAATTTCCCAAATATCAAGCTATCCATAATCAGAATGTTGGGGGTCAATGGTAAGGAAAAAATTTATGTCCCTGAGGAAGCTTGGTCAGCTAAAAACATATAGTTTCTATCATCTGAGTCTATCCTCTGAGGAAAGTTAGAACAGAGTAATACTTAGTCTTTACTCCTGAATGCCTCACAAAGATGGTGAGGATTCATCATTTCAATTCAGCCAATATGTATTCTTTTTTTCCTACTCGGGGTATTTAGTCATAAACCTAAATATTACTCAACTCTAATTGCACACTGAAATTAACTTTATTTGAACCTCTGTTTTAGTAACTTTATTTGCTGTAACAGAATATCTGAGACTGGGTCATTTATTTAAACAATAAAAGTTCATTTGGCTCACAGTTCTGGAAGCTGGGGAGGCCAAGAATATGATGCCAGCATCCAGTGAGGGCCTTTGTACTGTGTAATTTCATGGTGGGAGGCAGAAGTGCAAGAAACCATGAGAATAAAAGAGCAAGAGGAAGCCAAACTGGCTTTTGTTAAAGCCCACTCCGGAAATAACTAATCCACTCCCACGATAATGACATTAATCTATTTACAAGAGAAGAGCCCTCATGACCTAATCAACTGTTATTAGGCTCCAACTCCCACCATTGTTACATTGGGGATTAAGATTTTAACACATGGAAAGCCCATTCAAACCATAGCATACCTCTAACCTATAACTGGTTGTAGATTTTAATTAAGATATTTCACAGCATTGTAATCAGTTTTACCAGTACTTTCCAAATTTATCTCTCTTATAATTTGTTTTGCAATTTAAGTTTTTTTTCTATCTTGCAGTTCTGGAAGTTGTACAATCCTAAACTCAGGCTAATAATTATTACATTGCTTTAACATACATAGTTATTCTTTCACTTATGTAGCGCCCTTTCTCCTCAGTCTATCTAAGGAATAGCTCTGGCTGCTCTATTACTTCCACCTTAGGTAAGTTTCATCACTTTTTGAAAGATTTCATCAAAGAGATTTAATAAACAGGTAACACTTGGTGACTAGTTGAATACTAGGAGCCATTTTGAAAGAGAATGTAGATATATTAGTACCATAGATAAAATAGAAACTGAAGATAGGAGCTGGTATACTAAACAGCTAGAGTAAATAAGAATGTGTGTTTTAGATCAGGGGTCCCCAACTCCCTGGCCACAGACTGGTACCAGCTGCCATGACTGGACAGCTTTCTGATTTCACTACTTAGATCAAAGAGGTTGCTTCTGAATATGTGTTTACGTAGTGTGTCATCCACAGAGAAATGCTGGCTAGCCAAAAAATGTCTCCTGAACTTAACAACGTTTTGCAGGATGTGATCAAAATTACTAACCACATTAAAGTACATGCCCTTAACACACGTCTGTTAGTACAGCTCTGTAAGGAATTGGACACAGAGTACACACATCTTCTCTTGTACACAGAAGTGAGGTAACTTTCTAAAGGTAGATCACTGGCTGAAGTTTTTGAGTTATGAGCCACTCCAGAGATTTTTTTTTTTTAGAAAAACAGTCATCATTGGCAGCACATTTCAGTGACACAGAATAGGTCACAAAACTTGCTTACTTGTGTGACATATTCAACTTGCTCAATGAACTCAATCTGTCACTTCGGGGAGGAACAACAATTGTGTCCAAGTCAGAAAATAAAGAGACTACATTCAAACTCAAACTGGAATTATGAGGGAGATGAGTGAACATTGGGATTTTTGATATGTTTCAAACACTAGCAGAGATTTTGATAGAAACTGAGCCAGGGCCTTCTTTCTCCCAGCTGGTACATGATCACCTATCTCAGCTTTCAAAAGAGTTTGAGTATTACTTCCCAAACACAAAAGACCCTCAAACTGGGAAGGAATGGATCCATGATCCATTTGTAAATAAGTCAGGTGAATTAACTTTGTCCATGCTAAAAGAAGATCAACTGCCTGAGATCGCAAATGACCACAGCCTGAAAAGTATGCTTGAGAAAACTTCAAATCTCCATATGTTCTGGATTAAAGTAAAGGTGGAATATCTGAGATTGCCACAAAAGCACTGAGGAGTCTGCTTCCATTTCCAACATCCTATCTTTGTGAGACAGGGTCTTCTGTAGTGACAGCAACCAAAATGAGATTAAGGGGTAAACTGGAAATAAGCAACACACTTTGGGTGTCACTGTCTCCCATCAACCACAGACAGGACCATCTACTTGCAGGAAGACAAGCTCAGGGCTCCCACTGATTCTGCATTGTGGTGAGTTGTATGATTATTTCATTATATATTACAATGTAATAATACTAGAAATAAAGTGTACAATAAATGTAATGCACTTGAAACATCCTGAAACCATCCCACCTCCCCACCCCCAGTCTGTGGAAAAATTGTCTTCCATGAAACTGATCCCTAATGCCAAGAAGGTTGAAGACCACTGTTTTAGATACTATTTACAAGTTATTGAAATAGACTTGAGAACAAACTTCCTGCAAACATACTGCTTAATAGGATAAAGAACTAAGGCTGTCAATATTAACATTATTTTACATTTCAGTAAATTCTTGCCTAAGAAAATAAAGTTGCATTAAGATTTTTTTCTGAACAATAAGCTGCTCAAATAGATACCCTTCTCAATACGAGAAGTTACTTATTGGTGTAAATATGAAGGGAGACCCCCCAAAAACCCCAGAATGTATTTATTTGTAAAAATGTGTATTTATTCTTGCATGCTTATACCTCAGTCACCTTCAAAGTACTCTCCATTTGATCTACTGCTCAAAAGTTTTTCAACTCATCAATTTTGATGCCTTTTAGTGCTTCTGCTATCTTTTGTTTCACCTCTTCCACATTAGCAAAATGTTTGCCTTTGAGGACTTTTTTTTTTATGTGGGGAAGCAAACAAACAAAAAAGAAGTCAGTTGGAATGAGATCAGGCGAATGGGTAGAGTGGGGAATGGATCATGCCAGTTTTGGTCAAAAAGTGCTGAACACTCAGCATGGTGAGGGCAGAAGCACTTGTAAATCACCCATAATGGAGTGGGCAAATGTATTGAAAGAATCTCCAAAAAATTTATTGAAACTGAATGCAGTCTCTCACAATTCTAGCTAGTACATTGATTTCGATGGATTCCTAGAACACTTATCAAGCAGAGGAAGCCTGTATTACAAGGGGCCTGCCCTCTAAAAAATAATTTCAGCTTCTTTTGGGTCCCCCTCATATCCCCATTCTCAGGATGATGGATCACTGAATGGGCAATCTGCTTACTCAATACACTTCAAAACTGTTGCTTTGCTGAATTATCCAATCTAAACATAAGAATCAAAAATTGTTTCCAATTTCAGTCAGGTCCCTCCATTAAAAAACCTTCCTTAAAACAAACTCTCAAACTTATACATACCTGCTCTTGACTATCTCCTTGTAAGACTCCACTAAGAGTCTGTCAAGTTAGGATTTTCTCTTAATACAATAATTAATAAATTCAACTTTGTCTGATCAACAGGGTATTTTGGTGGTATTTTGTGGAATTACCATTAATAGATGTGATAGTTAAGGCTATGAGTTTAAATTCATTTTTGTATGAATATACATAGCATGAGAATATAAAATGACTCAGGAGAACATTCATAGAAAGTGAGAGGAAAAAATAAGCTAGAGGAGACTACAGAATGGTAAGAGAAACGGGAAATGATCATAACTGAGAGCCAGGGAATGAGAAAGGACTTCTTTTTTGGTGAGGTGATCATGAATGTCATGCATGAGGGGTTTAGAATAATAAGGATTAAAAGGAAATTGCTAAATTTGTTTAAAAGAGGTATAGGAAACTTCAAAGAAAACAGGCATGGAATGGATATTTGGTTGTTAAATGTGGCCAATGGGTCTATATTAAATCTAAAGGAATTTGACTGAGAAAAGAAAGTGGAAAATACATTATCATAGTTGAAAGATCCCCTAAATCAAATCTGACTTAGTGAAGCTTTCACTGGAGTGGGGGAGATTCAAGATATTAGATAAATTATGTACTGATCCAAGTGATTTAAACCAGAGGTCAGCAATTTTTTTCTGTTAAAGGCTTTCCTATCTCTGTCACAACTACTCGTCTCTGCCATCATAGAGCCAAGAAAGCAACCAGTACCTAAATGAATGAGTGTGGGAGGGTGTGTTCCAAGAACATTTTACTTAAAAAATCGGTTGGCAGACTGGATTTGACCCATGAACTGCAGTTTGAAGACCCCTGATTAGACTAAGGAAATGTTATGAAACAAAAGAAGTCTTTAGATAGCCAAAATAATCATGATAGTTGACATTAAATACATTCACAGGGCCTGAGCAAATATTGATGGTACTTATGAAGAATGCCTAAGATTGTAGCATCTGAAGATTGTTCTTTATTTTTCCGTAAAGAAAAATATTACAGGGCTGAACCTGGTATCTGATCTGCATGCATCTTGATTGTCACTGGATCATCCCACACTGAAATAAATAAGTCTTTGTGTGACACCATATTTTGCTTAAAATTTATGCTTCCTAAATTAATAGTCTTTGTCAACTTAGAATTTGTATCAATGCATGCTACTTTGCTATTCAAATCTCCTGAAAATTAGAATAGAAAAAAATTAAGACAATTACTACAAATTAATGAGATACTTAAATTCATTCATTGAGTATTTTTAAATTCACATTTAGACATAAATATTATTAGCCCCCTCAAAGAAATTTAGATAGGGTTATTTGTCACAGGTAAATAAATTGCAAAACAAACAAACAAAAAGATATTTCAATGGATGTGCCTTGTTCAGCTCAACTATAGAATTTTTAACAATTTACTTTGAAATGCATTTTTAACTTTAACTACCTATGAACTCTACGTGTTTCATAAACTAAGTGCTTGCAAAAGCATTGTTTTTGGTACCAATATTAATGTTAGAGTAGGAGTAAATATATCTAGTAGTAAAGTCATCATAAAGTGCTATATGAATTATAAATTGAATAATGAAACAACTTTTAAGATTAAGAAGTCTGCAAAAGGTGAAGTGTCTGTAGACCTTACTTATGTTTATTTAATGATGAACATGCACAAATATAGTGTTGTATATGCCTTTTATTTACCATTGGTTACACTATTTTGATTATATAATTACTTGCCCTTATTTCTTTTTTAAGTTTTATTTTATTTTTAACAGATACATAAAATTGTATATATTTATGGGATATAATGCAATGTTTTGATACATGTATACATTGTGTAATGAGCAAATCAGAGTAATTAACATATCCATCATATTCATCATCTCAAACATTATTTGATTTAGAATTTTAAAAAAAACAAAAATTAAAATGTACTACATTACAAATTATAGACATTATTTATATTGCAGCACTATATTTAGTTCTCACAACAAATCTTATGAGATAAGTATTATTATTATCCTCCTACTACAGATAAGAAAAAAAAGTACAAAATGATTGCAAAACTTTGTAATAATAATGGAGCTTATAAGTGGCAGAATTAGGACTTGACCCAATTCTTTGTAAATCGAGATGCTAATCTCTTAACTATGCTAACATATCATCTCTGAATAAGACTATTGGAGGTAGGGATAGGGAGTGTAGTAATACAACTAATTAAGTATTAAATGTCTAGTACATGCCAGGTTCTAGTCCTGCACTGGATGTGGCAGATTTCCTATGGGGGATTTTTTTTTTTTCAGGAAATGCTTATATCATTTGATGAAAGTTAAAATATGGTTAAATAGATAAACACTGCATGTTTTAAGACCCTTTTGTAAATATAAGCTAATATAAAGTTTGTTTTGTTTTTTACCTCAAATCTATCGCCATGCCAGTGATTTCAACAGGATGGAATGGGTCATATAAAAAAATACCTGAGAAGTACTTCTTTGTAAGCTATTGCACTAGACTCTGGATTCTTTAAGAACAGGAACTAAGAGCTTCCCTTTGTATCTCCAATGCCAATACAAGGCCTGTGACAAAACAGAAAAAGCTGGATGTCCAGGGGAACCAGTCTTTAATCAATCACCTAGCATTTGTGTAGTCATGGGTCAATAATATTTCGTTATAATATTTCTAAAAAGTATTCCTAAAATATGACTTGCTGCTGTGTGATTATAAAATTTGAAAAAAATACGTTTTTTTTCATTATGAATCTTACCATCTAATGTACAGAAACAGAAACATAATAATACTTATCCTACCTTGTTCACAGAATTGATGTAAATGTCAAATGAGATACTGTATGTATTTTGCACATTATAACATGCTCTATAAAACTTAACATTATAATTTTCATCATGTATAATCATTCTATCTCAATTATTGTTTAATTGAAGTTGTTGGCTACTCAGTTTCTACAGTATATTATTACGGAATGCTCACACATACATTGTTGTTGTCATTCATCTATTAGTCTGGGTTACATCGGTCGTAAGAGCTAAAAATGCAACTCCAAATAGCTTACAGGAAAAAAAAATGAATGTACTCAAAGCATATAGGTAACTCTCTTAATTAAGAAAGAAAGAAGAAAATAAGCATTAAAGATAAGGAAGCTCTAGGAATCTCAGGCATGCACAGTAGGATTTTGATGTCATGAATCCTCCCCCCACCCCTTCTCTTGTTTTTCTCTCACCTATCCCCAATTGACTGCTAGCTTCTTTCTCTCAGGCTTCTATATTTGTGGGAGAAAATGGCCTCTGGCACTCATAGAGTCACATCCTTATGGTTCTGTGATATTCTTACAGTTCCTTGACTAGAGGGAAGAAAGATACTTCCTTATCACAGTCAACTGAAAAAACCTGAGGAAGACCTCTGATTGATTTGACATGTTCATCCCTGGGCCAATTATTGGAGTCACACAGTTGGGAGGTTAGCTATGATGGTCTCAACCTAGATTACAGACTCACTTCCTTTTACAAGATATGGGTGAAGGGCACAGGGAATAGTCAGAGCCCCCCCCCCCAAGATGGCACTGACCACTCGGGCCACATGGAAACAACAATGGCCCTAAGTTCCAGCTTCCCCCTATACGATTTCTCGCGCACGCAAAGTTCAAACTTGCTAGCCAACAATTTCTTCCTATGACACTCCAATAGTAATCTCGGCTGGCCCTATTTCCCCTCTGCTCTACCCAGTAGGATGCTAGCACGACCTTTTCCTACCCTCGCTAAACTAATACATACAGCCCCTCCCTGCATAACTCTCTCTTTCTCTCCCCACCCTTCTAGCTCTGTAGCCGCCACTTTAATAAATCTCTTGGTCCCCAATGAGTGTGGAGTCGTTATTAGCGCCCAAATATTTTCATATGGTGCCGTGACTCGGATCGGGTTTCTCTCGTCCCTGGGCGAGTCTCTCTTACCCTTGGGCGAGAACCCGATTCAGCGCTAATAACTATTCCAGCCCTCGGGACCTTCCCCACCCTCTTGAATGCCTGAGCCGCATCCACCAGCGATCATTGGATAGGTAAGCCCCCCAAACAAAAAAGCCTGAAACTTGCCAGGGATCACCAGAGGGAACTGACCCCTGGATCCAGCCTCTCTGGCCCCTCGGCAAGGGGGAGCGCACCCCGCCTC
>CAUYQG010247721.1:0-10240 GCA_963574415.1 Tarsius wallacei | reverse complement strand
TGCTAGGGTAAGAGGTTTTCTCTTTTCTCTACAGTTGCTAAGTGAGCCAGGCGTGGGAGCCCATGCCTGTAATCCCAGCACTTTGAGAGGCCCAAGTGGGAGTCCAGGAGTTCGAGACCAGCCTGGGCAACATGGCAAGATCTTGCCTCTCCAAAAAAAAAAAAAAAAAAAAAATTAGAAAAAATAGCCAAGAGTGATGTTGTGCATCTGTAGTTCCAGCAACTCAGGAGGCTGAGGTGGAAGGATTGCCTGAGCACAGGAAATCAAGGCTGCGGTGAGGCATGATCATGCCACTGCACTCCAGCCTGGGTGACAGAGCAAGACTTTGACTCAAACAAATAAATTGCTAAGGGAAAAAATGGAAGTGAGACGCTGCTGGGCACCATCTTGGTCACCTCTTGGGGAGAGCCTTCTTTTTCTTTTTTTTTTTTTTTTTGAGTCAGAGTCTCACTCTGTTACCCAAACTGGAGTGCAGTGACACACTCACAGCTACCACAGCCTCAACCTGCTGGGTTCAAGCAATCCTTCCGCATCAGCCTTCCAAGTAGCTGGAACAACAGTGGTGTGCCACCATGCCCGGCTAATTTAATTTTTTTTTTAAAGACAGGGTTTCATTCTGTTGCCCAGGCTGGAATGCAGTGGCACAAATGTAGCTTGGCCTCCTGAATAGCTGGGACTACAGTCATATACTGACATAGCATAGCTAATTTTGTTTTTGTTTTTTTTAGACAGAACCTGGCTCTGTTGCCCAGGCCGGTCTTGAACCTCTGGTCTCAAGTGATCCTCCCATCTCAGCCTCCCAAAGCACTGGGATTACAGGTGAGCCACTGCAGTCAGCCCTATTTTGCTTTCTTGTGTGGCCTTTCCTTTCTACCAGGTTGTCAGCGCCATCAAGGCAGGGCTTTCCTCGGCTTGCCATTGCTGTGTCTCCGGTGCCCTGAACAGATGCCCAAGTACTCAATACATATTTGTTGAATAAATGTCACTCTGTGTGGTGTTATTTGTTTTAACTTCAAGGGTAGATATGGATCTGCCTCAGTCTTTGAGAGGAATGCATGCAAATCTATTGACCGGATAGGTCATGTTATTTTTCCCCAAACCTTATTGAACACCTAGGGGTGAACTAAATGACCAAACAAACCAAGAGAGGGTGAGTCAGTCCCTTCACCTTCAAACACAGACAAGAGGAGAAATAAGGACACCCCCAACCCCACCCCCCAAACTTTAACAGGTCCGTCCTGATGCAAAGGGCAAAAACAGTCCTCAAACACACAAAGACAGGTCAGGCAAATAACTGAGCACTAGTAATTGCCTCCATACTGGAGGGCAGAGTTATTTATTAAGCAGTGCCTCCTGCCCCTGAAGGGATTTTTTTTTTTTTTTAGTCAAGTTCTCACTCTGTTGTCTAGGCTGGAGTGCAATGGCTCACCGCAGACACAACCTCCTGGATTCAGGCAATCCTCTGGCCTCAATCTTCCAATTAACTTGAACTACAGATGCACAACACCACATCCAGCTAATTTTTAAATTTTTTTGTAGGGATTACAGGAGACTGCTACCGTGCCTGGCTAATTTTTTTTTTTTTTAATTTTGGGTAGACATGAGGTCTCGCTATGTTGTCTAGGCTAGGAATTAATTTAACTTTTTGTCGTAATTGTAAAAGCAGTATTGGCTCATTATTGTACATTTTTTCAGACAATACAGAAAAATATGAAGGAGAGAGTGAAAAACAGTCATAATTTCAGAGAATTTTATGAATTATCTTATAGTTTTTTGGGGGGTTTTTTTGAGTTGGATTCTCACTCTGTCACCCAGGCTGGAGTGCAGTGGCATGCTCACAGCCACCACAGACTCGACCTGCTGGGCTCAGGCAATCCTTCTGCTTCAGCCTTCCAGGTAGCCGGAACCATAGGTGTGGACCACCACACCTGGCTAATTTTTTGATTTATTGTAGAGACAAGGTCTCACCAAGTTGCCCAGGCTGGTCTCAAACCCCTGGGCTCAGGCAATCCTCTCGCTGCCTCCCAAAGTGCCGAGATGACAGGCACGAGCCACCCTGCCCGGCCTTTTTTTTTTTTTTTTTTCTTTTAAACAATATCCATCATTAGCTCACAGTTCTGTGGGTCCTGACTGAGTTCATGCAGGATCTGCTGTGTTCTGTGCTCAGGGTGTCAGGTGGCTGAAGTGGAGCTATCAGCCTATCCAAGTCCTCATCTGGAGGCTCCAGGAAGAATCATCCTCCAGCTTATTCCGGCTGTTGGAAGAATTCAGTGCCTTTCATTTGTAGAGCTGAGGTCCCCATGTCCTTACCTATTGTGAACTGGAGACTGTTCTCTCTGCAACCAGAGGCCTCTGCATTTCTTGTCCAGTGGCTCCCCTCATCTTTTTATTTATGGCAAATATCTTAAGTGTCCCATGGATTTGTCTTAAATAAGAACCAAAAAAGGCTGGGCATGGTGGTTCACATCTGTAATCCCAGCACTTTGGGAGGCTGAGGGAGGAGGATTGTTTGAGCCCAGGAGTTTGAGACCAGCCTGGGCAACATGGTGAGACCTTAAAAAAGAGAGAGAGATAGAGAGGGAGAGAGAGAGAGCCGGAGGACGTGATGGCTTGCACCTGCAGTCCCAGCGGCTCAGGAGGTTGAGGCAGAAGGATCTCCTGATCTTAGGAAGTTGAGGCTGTGGTGAATGGTAATCATGCTGCTGCACTTCAGCCTGGGTGACAGAGTGAGACCCAAACTCAAAAACAAAAACAAAAAAGAACCAAAGGACCAGGAACCCCCTTGGAAGCAGGTGCTCAGTGGGACTTTGGTTTCCATTTTGGTGGAGGCCCCTTGCCAGCATGGGGTGGCCCTCTCTAGAGAGACCTGGAGCATGTCTGCTGAGTTAGCAAAGAGGAGACTTCCCCAAACCAGCTTGCAAACTCCTAGCCCATCATCTGCCTTGAGGAGGTGTGGGGGAGGCTGGATTACGGAGGAGAAGGAAGAGGTTAGGAAGAGCGTTTCCTTGGAAAGGGTTTTTCGTGCTGCTGTCTGCATAGCACATCGTGGGCGCGTAATCCGTATTTCATGATGTAGCCAGGCACTCTTCTAAGTACGAAAGCCTCTGAGAGTCTAATGGGGATGGCAGGTGAGAAAGCGAACTGGAAGCCGGACACGGCGGCTCATGCCTGTAAACCCAGCACTTCGGGAGGTGGAGGCAAGAGGATTGCCTGACTCCAGGAGTTTGAGAGCAGCCTGGGCAACTTGGCAAGATCTACAATAAATGAAAAAATTAGCCGGGTGTGGTGGTGCACCCCTGTAACCCCAGCTACTCAGGAGGCTGAGGTGGAAGGATCACCTGAACCCAGCAGTTTGAGGCTGTGGTGGCCTTGAGTGTGCCACTGCACTCTAGCCTGGGGGACAGAGTAAGACTCCAACTCAAAAAATTAAATTAAATTAAATAAATAAGGAAACTAAATAAAAAGTTAAAGCTTATGTTATATGAATACTATTTCAATAATTTTTAAAACATTTTTTAAAAGAATAAAATAGAATAATTTTCCTTAATATGTGCCATAAGTGCAAGAAAGTGAGATGCTGGGAGGGACAGTAGCTGGTTGGGGCAGGTGGGGAGACCACCTCTGTCAGGGTGGTTCCATTTGTGATGGGAACTAAATATGATGAGGAGGCAGTGATATGAGTATCTAGAAGAACTTAGTCACAAGAACAGCAAGTGCAAAGGTCCTGAGGTGGGGACAGGCTTGGCATGGTCAAGGAACAGATAAGTGAGTTAGGGTGAAGGGGAAAATGTACAAGAGACCCCTGTGGGGAAAGGAAGCGGATCAAGGGGCCTTGCAGACCACTAAGAGGGGTTTGGATTTGTTCAAAGAAGACGGGAACCAGCCAGGCGTGGTGGCTCACACCTGTAATCCCAGCACTTTGGAAGGTAGAGGTAAGAGGACTGCCTGAGCTCAGGGTTCAAGACCAGCCTGGACAACTTGGCGAGACTTCATCTCTACAATAAATCAAAAAATTAGCTGGGCATGGTGGCACACGCCTGTGGGTTCCAGCTACTTGGAAGGTTGAGGTGGAAGGATCACCCGAATCCAGCAGGTCGAGGCTGCGGTAGCTGTGATAGTGCCATTGCACCCCAGCCAGGGCGACAAAGACTCCAACAAAAAAAGAGTAGAAGCAGAAAATATAAATAAAGCCCTTGGACACTGTGCCCAAGACCAGCAACACTCAGCCACTGCCAGTCATCTTTCATCAACTAAAAATGCGCCAGCTTGTCATATTTATTTAAACCCAGGAAGTCAAGGCCATGGATATTTTGATATTTCTGTCTTGACCCTGCCTCGCCTCCCTATTCTGAGTCACCAGTCCTGCGGATTCTTCCTCCTCCACCCCAGCCATGCTGCATCTGCCCCACGTCCCCACCCTAAGACCTGGCGATGACGGAAACCCTTGAGTCCAGGCTGACCCTGGATTTACTGCTCCCCTGCTTTTTAAAATATCATGTTTTTTCCTATTTTAAACCATATGTCATTTGTAGAATAAAATTTTTAAAAATACAAATAAGCAAAAGGAAAAAATAATACCCATGATCCACAATTCAGAGATCACCATTATCAAAACAACATTTTTTTTTTTTGGAGTCGGAGTCTCACTGTTACTCAGGCTGGAGTGCAGTGGCACGCTCACAGCCACTGCAGACTTGACTTGCTGGGCTCAGGCGATCCTTCTGCCTCAGCCTCCCAAGTAGCTGGAACTACAGGCGTGCGCCACCATGCCTGGCTAATTTTTAAATTTATTGTAGAAACGAGGTCTCACCATGTAGCCCAGGCTGGTCTCAAACCGCTGGGCTGAGGCAATCCTCTCCGCCTCCCAAAGTGCTGGGATTACAGGCATGAGCCACTGTGCCTGGCTAATTTTTTTTTTTTTTTTTGACTCGGAGTCTCACTCTGTCAACCAGGCTAGAGTGCAGTGGCATGCTCACAACCACCGCAGCCTCAACCTGCTGGGCTCAGGCCATCCTTCTGCCTCAGCTTTCCAAGTAGCTGGAACCACAGGCATGCGCCATCACACCCAGCTGATTTCTTGATTTATTGTAGAGACGAGGTCTCACCATATTGCTCAGGCTGGTCTCAAACCCCTGGGCTCAGGCAATACTCTTGTCTCAGCCTCCCAAAGTGCTGGGATTACAGGCATGGGCCACCATGCCCTGCTAAAACAACATTTTAATATGTTATTCCTGTCCTTTTAAATTTGTTTTTGGTTTAAATTTTATTTGTATCAGGGTCATACATGCACATAAGTTGAAGAGTCAAATTTTCTTTTTTTCTTTTTTTTTTTTTTTGAGTTGGAGTCTCACTCTATCGCTCAGACTGGAGTGCAGTGGCCGCTCCCAGCCACTGCAGCCTCAACCTGCTGGGCTCTGGTGATCCTTCTGCCTCAGCCTTCCAAGAAGCTGGAACTACAGGCGCGCGATACCACTCCCGGCTAATTTTTTTTTAATTTATTTATTGTAGAGACGAGGTCTCACCAAGTTGCCCAGGCGGATCTCGAACCCGCGGGCTCAGGCAATCTACTCACCTCGGCCTCCCAAAGCACTGGGATTACAGGCTGAGCCACCAGAGTCAAATTTTCTTTTCTTTTCTTTATTTTTTTGGAGACAGGATCTCACTGTGAATCCTAGGCTGGAATGCAGTGGCACGATCCCAGATCACTGCAGCCTCGACCTCCTGGTATCAAGCAATCCTTCTGCCTCAGCCTCCTTAGTAACTGTGACTATAGGCGAAGAGTAAAATTTACTAAAAACAAAAATCTCACTTCACTCCCTCCTCTCATTTCCTCCTCCCCAGAGACAATCACTTGGAGCTGAATTTTTTGGTATTTTACTCCATGTCTTACAATAACATGCTTCTATCACTGCTTCTGAATTTTTCTGTTTTCAGTAAAATCTGCTTCCCCACTCAGGGCAATAAGGGTTCTGTTCTCTTTCCTCCCCACACCTGCCCAGCACACACCCTTCCCACCCCTATCCTCTCAGCGTAGTTATATGGTAATTCTGACACGATCAATAGTTACTGTTTACATCATTGTGACTATGTAAATTCCATTCACAGCTGAGCTCCATGGTAAACTATGATGACCTTTGCTTTTCTGCACAACTTTTCATTTTTCTTTGAGTTAATAATTGTCCTGTTCCCCTACCCACCCAACCCTGGCATAATTTTCTCAGTATTTGTTATCAGTTCAACTCCAAACTCTTTGCCAGTGGTCCAAGTATCCTCTCCACACTTTCCAATACAACCGAAATTCTATCCGTCTAACTTCTGGAAGAAAACTCCCTGAAGTCCTCAGATCTGCTCACATCTGGACTGGCTACGCCTCCAGCACTCAGCTGTCATTCTGGGATCGCCCCCATAATAATCTAGGGTTCCCATCTGCTTCTCTCCTGGGCTAGGTTTTGTTCCCTGAGTCACGTGGCTTATTCTTCCTTGCTTAGTCACTCCTTTGGAGTATTCCAGACTCTAGAAGCTCCCTGAGAAAGAGTGTGTGGAAATAGAAATGTTGAGACTTTCCATCTCTAAAAATGTTTTTATTCTTTTCATGTTCTTGAGAGTGGTCTGGCTGAGTATAAAATTCTAGGCTGGCCAGGCATAGTGGCTCAAGCCTGTAATCCCAGCACTTTGGGAGGCTGAGGCAAGAGGATTGTCTGAGCCCACAGGTTCAAGACCAGCCTGGGCAACTTGGTGAGATCTTGTCTTTACAATAAAAAAATTAGCCAGGCATGGTGGCACACGCTTGTAGTTCCAGCTATTTGGAAGGCTGAGGCAGGAGGATCACCTGAGCCCAGCAGGTCGAGGCTGTGGTGGCCGTGAGTGTGCCACTGCACTCCAGCCTGCGCGACAGAGAGAGATTTTGACTCAAAAATAATAATAATTTTAAAAAAAATTAATAAAATAAATTTCTAGGCTGGACTTTGAAGGCATGACTCCATCACCTTCTTGCTTCCAGGTTTTGGTTGAGAAGTCCAAAGTTATTCCAGTGCTTTCAAGGTGACCTGTGTTTCCCCTTTCTTCTGGAAGTTTGCAGGATCCTTATTCGTTATATTTTGAAGTTTCACGATGATGTTCCTGGCAGAATGTAGAAGTCTCACTGCTAAGGCGGGTGCCGTGGCTCATGCCTGTAATTCCAACTCTTTGGGAGGCAGAGGCAAGAGGATTGCATGAGCCCTCGGGTTCAGAGCCAACCTGGGCAACATGGTGAGCCCTCGTCTCTAAAAGTCAAAAAATTAGGTGGGCGTGGTGGTGTGTGCCTTGTAGTACCAGCTACTTGAAAGACTGAGGTGGAAAGATCGCCTGATCCCAGCAGGTCAAGGCTACAATGGTTGTGAGGAGTGTGCCACTGCACTCCAGCCTAGGCGACAGAGTGAGACTCTGAACAAAAAAAAAGTCTCACTGCTTCTCAGGTGGACTTCTAGTCAATTTCCCATATCCCACACTCCCCTCTCCACACTGCACTCCCCATTTCAGTTTTACTTTCAGAGGCACTGGGTGCCACCAATTCCTGAGCCTTTTAGAATTTTGGAGGGGGTAAATCAGGTTGGCTTTGGCAGTCCCTGCTGCTGGCTGAAGATTTGATCTTCCACTTTCTACCGAATAATTTACCTGCCAGCCCGTTTGCTTTCTTTTCTTTTCTTTTTTTCTTTTTTTGAGTTGGAGTCTCACTCTGTTGCCAAGGCCAGAGTGCAGTGGCACGCTCATAGCCACCCGCAGCCTCAACATACTGGGCTCCAGCGATCCTTCCGCCTCAGCCTTCCGAGGAGCTGGAACCACAGGCGCGCGCCACCTCGCCCGGCTAATTTTTTGATTGATTGTAGAGACGAGGTCTCGCCAGGTTGTCCAGGTTAGTCTCGAACCCCTGGGCTTAGGCAGTCCTCTCACCTCGGCCTCCCAAAGTGCTGAGATGACAGGCGTGAGCCACCACACCAGGCCCATTGGCTTTATTCTCCAAAATGGGCTCACTGTTGTCTTCCCTTCCATTCTCCAGTCCTTGAGGACTCAGGCCTTCAAAAGATAAGCCCTCTTGTTGTCAATCTAGCAGGGTTTGGAGGCACAGGAATTGAAAAGCCTGTTCTTGTTCTGCTGTCTTTTCCCTAAAGTCTCACTAGCTAATCTGAAGATGGCCCTCTCTGCATCCACTGTGGTCCCACACCCTCCTTCCCTGC
Organism: Tarsius wallacei; assembly: GCA_963574415.1. NCBI lineage: Eukaryota > Metazoa > Chordata > Mammalia > Primates > Tarsiidae > Tarsius > Tarsius wallacei. The sequence goes on along the minus strand of CAUYQG010247721.1, from coordinate 2,027 downwards.
AGGCTTGCCTGACTCACCTCCCATTTTCCATGCCAACTCTGGGGACTGTCTCACAGTAAGCACGGGGGCTATTTATTAACAGGATCATCCTCAGTGGTGGTTACCAAGTGTGTTACCCTAAGAAATCTTAAAGGGAGTGCCCTGATTCGTTTTGCCAGACACAGGAGTGGGGAATTAAGACAGGGAGGAGAAAGAAGTCAATACAGGTGTGTTGTCAAGCAAGTCACCATTGCGGGCAGCTGGAGCTTAATCCCAGTGGGGAGCTCTGGGAAACAGTTTAGAATATGCGCTTCAGACCTGTTCCAAATGAGGGAGAGGAAGTATTTATCCTCCCCGCTCCCAGTCATTGGTTGAGGAACGTTGACTCCCAGCACCGTTAGTGTGTGCTGTGCCAAGGGAGAGTTCTTTCTTAGTCCATTGTCTGCTACTATATCAGAATGCCAAAAGGGCCAGGCACAGCGGCCCCCGCCTATAATCCCAGCACTTTGGGAGGATTGCTTGAGCCCAGGGGTTCAAGACCAGCCTGGGCAACATATTGAGACCTCATCTCTACCAAAAAAAATAAATAAATAAATAAAAAATTTGCCAGGTGTGGAGGCATGTGCCTGTAGCCCCAGCTATTTGGGAACCTGAGGTGGAAGGATTGCCTGAGCCTGGGCACTCGAGGCAGTGATGAGCCATGATTGTGCCACTATACTTCAGCCTGGGTGACAGAGTGAGACCGCGACTCAAAAAACAAAATTCTAGAATGCCTGAGATTGGATAATGTGTTAAAACAAGAAATATAATTCTCACAGTTCTGGATGCTGGAAGTCCAATATTAAGGGGCTGGCATCCGTTAAGGGCATCCTTGCTGTGTCAGTTTATTGTGGAAGGGTAAAAAGAGGTTGGAGAGGGGTCAAGGGGTCATCCTTTTTTAAGGAACCCACTCATACAATAATAAACCCACTCCTACTATAATGGTATTAATTCATTCTTGAGGTCAGAGCCCTCATGGCCTAATCACCTGTGAAAGTTTCCACCTCTTAACATTGTTTCATTGGGGATTCAGTTTCCAACACATGCTTTTAGGGGGACACATTCAAACCATAGCAAACCTTTACGCAGAGTGCCACGAGTGCTTGCAGTAGGACTCTGCAAGAGGTTATGAGCAGACACCAACAGGGTCTGCTGTAAGGGTGGAGAGACACGTAAATGCAGATTTCCAGGCCTGCACCTGGGCTCCGGGAGGTCTGCAGGAGGACTGGAATCTGTGTCTTTTCACAAACTCTTTCAGATGTAGCTGTTGCACCTGACTCCACTGAATTCCACAAATCTGAATTTTTCATTTCTGTCTAGTAATTCTAGTGTCTGTTACCTGCTAAGTAGCTAGGGCCGGATTAAAACATCAGAGTCCACAGGCATTAAAGAGATTTCGCCCAGCTCTCTTCTATGTGTAAATGAATACGAAACAAGACTAAATGCCAAAAATAAATGAAGAAAAGTCCAACAGATCTTCTTTTTCCTGCAGTGTGGTGGGATGAACAGTGGCCCTCCAAAGGTGTGAGTGCGCTAATTGCTGGTCCCTGTGAATACATTATACTACATGGCAAGGAGAGATTAGGATTGCAGATGAAATTAATCGGCTAACTTTGAGATGGGGAGATTATTCGGATTATCTGGGTGGGGCCAATGTAATCACAAGAGACCTAATAAGGGAAAGAGGAGGCCAAGAGTCAGAGTTAAAAGCATATGATGGGGCCAGTGGCTCACACCTGTAATCCCAGCACTTTGGGAGGCAGAGGCAGGAGGACTGCTTGAGCCCAGGAGTTTAAGACCAGCCTGGGTAACATAGTGAGACATCGTCTCTAAAAAAAAAAAAAAAAATTAGCGGGATATGCCTGTAGTCCCTACAAAAAAGTTAAAAAATTAGTCGAGCATGGTGGTGCACATCTGTAATTCCAGCTACTTGGAAGGCTGAGGTGGAAAGACTGGCTGAGCCCAGGAGGTCAAGGTTATAGTGAGCCATGATTGTGTCACTGCTCTCC